>JAUMHN010419850.1:0-60030 GCA_032360265.1 Heliamphora ciliata
AAAACTATCGACATTCCATACCAACCAAACTACATCTTCAGAGACATCACCCAAATGCTCGGGTTTATTGGGTAAAACAAACGGGTTCTCCAAGGAATCACGGGCAAATGGGCCCACACTTATATGTCACAACATTTAATTCTCACAAAGGAAGGATAATCACACTATTTAACCACTCACAAAACATCTTTCCCACTGGGAAGACAACGAATCGGCTCTAGGCTCTTGACACTTAGATCTCTACTCAAACACACTAACTATCGTTTACTCCTTCACATTCCAACGATACATCGCACGTGCCCACCAGACCCTCATCGATTAATCACCAAAGACAACATCACATAAACTCACAGCATTGTATGCATCTCTTTATAGGGTCACGTCATATCACTCAATTCTCAACAGAGAGGTAACAACCAAATGGGTAAGTAAAACCACCCCACAGTCTTGAACTCACGACTTCGGTACACTAACCAAAAACATAAACATTCACCCGAAAACACCCATCTCTTATATGACCACATAAGTACCACCGGCACATCACTATCTGAACCTGATAGTAACCATACGCAACACGAACAAAACAAACCTCGCCTACCGGTTATAGACCAAACGGCACCATCCTGTCCCTCGCCCCTAAGGGTAAAGTAACACCACCTATATTCGCATCACTTAAGCACGTCTACTTACGGGTCACATCATACTAACAAGAAAAAAAATAGGCAAAACTATGCTACAGTCTTAAGCTCGCAACTCCAGAAATTATAAAACGTTTAACTACAAACACTTATGTCGTTTATCACTATACATTCCGTATAATCTCATACTCTTGAGAACGAAGACCCAAGTCACAAAACCCTTCTCCGTGAAACTTCCCAAATAGCCTCGAATCTTCATTCATCACGTTACAACTACTATCCATATACATCTCTTACGTACATGCACATCACTCAACAACTAACTCGTCGATACCACCTTCATTCCATACACTCTTTCCACATACGCTATTAACTTTTATTAAGAAACACATCTCAGCACCACGCCATAAGAAAAACACAAGGGTCATCAATCTGACCTTCAAAATCACAAAATACCATGGTGGTTATTAACAATACCCCTCTGGGTAAGGGACATTCCCAACCACGTGTCTAACCACAAACTTTCTAACACACTTTAGGCCAGAGATTATTACGCTCCTGTCTATTATATTCTCGTCCACTGTCCTCCCGTCCGTACCCAATCTCGGGCTACATGGCTCATGACGTACATAATCCTCAACGTGCCTAAAACCACACATCATATCCATCCATAACAAACAACCTCCAAGGGGTTTCAAACAATCCACCATACGTGTTCATTAAACTACTGATATCTCATCACATAGCAAACAACTAACTACGGTCACCCTCCCCACTATCCTTGGTACATCATAATCCAAACAATCAATGCTCATCTCATGAGTTTACACCCATCATAATTTCTAATCACCGGGTCGCACTTCCATAACCTACATCACCATCCAAACTACAACTCACCTTAGCCCCACAGGCATAACCTTTACAACAAGTACATCACAACACCCCATTGGATTAAACTCAACGTAACCTCCTAATGCCAACCTATACATTACCCAACACCTAGTCACATCACATCAACACATATTTATATATGAGGGAAAGCCCCAGAGCAACGCGATAATCTGGGCAACTAGTTCAGGTTTCTCATAGAAAGAACATTGGCCAAACATTTTTCTATTTTAAACCACAAAATAGTTGATCGAACGCCATATGGCATGCCAAATCATCCTAAGACTCAACCCTCCATGCTCATAAAAACACGTAACATGCACAACACAATTCGATTTCAAACTCATGCAAGCACACAACTCATGCTGTGTAGTGGTGCCTAACCTCGTCAAACAGGTCACATACTATGGTCATGATTACCCCCTACGGCTCCTAGGTATTCGAACCTAGAGCTCTGATATCATTTGTCACGACCCAAGCCCGGGTCCGTGAACTAACCCCCAAAATACTTTATATATATAACTCACATCCAAAAGTAATGCCCAAGAACTAAGAAAATATTGTACACATCATACAAAAGATTTAACTGAATGAATTAAGTTTCAGAATTACATTTCCTTCTTTACCACAATGTTTAGAGTACATACCACATTAGCTATCCCTTTTCATTACATCACTTTCTTATCTAATGTACAATAAGAACAAAAATAACAAATGACATTATAACTCCATCTACTGGCCCTTCCCAAAACCTTCCACAACTTTGGTGTCACCCCGCTCTTTGGAACCTGAAATGTGTTGGACATATATACATGAGCCGAAGCTCGTAGGATAAAGATTAACTCATATCTAATGCATGATTTGTGAGGTGTGACGGGTGTAACCGAAATAAAAATGCACTTTTTCACCAAGTCATTTCTTCTTTTTAACACACACACCCACGCACACAAATTAGTCTCCATTTATCCGTATGTTCTTCCATCTATAAATTACTCATTTTATTTCTCAGTTTTCACAAAACCTTATTACCTTTAATGAACAGTCGTCTGGTTCAGCTTATAGAAATCCCATCCTATTAATCCCAATAGGCTACGTGAAGCCATTGAATAATAGGTAGTTCTATAACTCACCACGACACAACACCACGTTTCGGGGGCTAACCCGTGGGCACGTGATCCCCATCTTGTGCAAGTTTTTGGTCTTTCACCGCACACCTGCCTAGCCAACTTAATTCACATCAATCCACACGGTTCATTAAAATTAAGTGCACAATTTTCACATTTAACCTTTAAATGTAAAACTTCGCGGGCTTTCACCGCAGGACCGCAGCCCCTTATTATGCATCTCCCACATTCAACCATAGGTTTTCAACTCAAGTTAATAATATCATTATATAGTTTCTCATAGTTCACATCGTCACTTCAATGTCACCAAGTACCAATAACACAAGATTGATAGCAAAAGATCACATTATTTTAAAAGGAAACACCCACGATGTATATATATATTTATCAATTTGAAACCCACTTTTATTGTAATGGAAAGCCCAACTAATAGGATCTATGTGTGCCTCTCAACTCAATATAGGTAAATATATTGGTGTGTCATTAGCTCAAGGAATTAGAAATTTAGTAAAAAGGGCCAGCATTAATGAAAATACGTTTTTCCAAAATATTTGGCTAAAAACGGGTGAAAAATGGTTTTGAAATTTTGACATACCCTCACTAATTCAATCATAACATTTTCCACAAAGAGAATTTTTTTGTGAGAGTAGTCTTGTTGGAAAGAGGACTTTCGGGGCTTCGATTTGAGTACAAGAACGACCCAATTCGGAGTCCGAATGAGAGATATATGATCAAACAAAGTTTGCTCTGCCCAGTCAGTCTGCTCGAGCAGACGTCGGGCGCTCGAGTGCCTAACCTTCTGCCGTGTGAGCGCTCGAGTGGACAGGGCTCCACTCGAGCGAGCTATCGGCTGAGAAAACCTCAAATTTTCCCTTCTTTTGTGTTTCAACCTCCAATACCCTTATATCATCATCAAATACCCTTAAATCATCATCGAACACATTTTAAATCTTAATTTTCAACCCAAAAACATAGGATTCATGTCTCATAAACCCCATTTGTGTAGTAATATCTCAAATCAAGGTAAATCCTTTCTCAAAAACATTATTCCCATCAAACCCAACGCAACACACCCACAAACCAATTAATCTATCCATCAAGCTTGAAATCAATTCAATTTTTATGCATAGAAACAAAATATCAACCCAAATCTTAGCAAACATACGAGAAAATCTAGATCCTACCTCGGATTTGCTCAAAAGCTTGATATTCTTCAAATTTCTCCCTCCTAGGGCTTGGATCTTGAGAGATCTTGGCTCCTTGGTGCTTTATCTCCCACCTCCTTGCTCCAAAGCTTGATTTTCATCCTTAGTTGCTCTCGATCTAGCTTTAATTCTTCAATTTCCATGGTAGAGGGTTAGGGTTTCTTATGGGGTTTGGGTTTCTCTCACTAAAAGGAAGAAGAGGAAAAGAGGAGGAGAAGAGAAATGGGAGACGTGGGCTGGAGGGCTCTCTTTCAATATATATATATATATATATATACTCGCAACCTTTTCTGTAATGTTCTAGAATTATCCGAGCTTTTCCCAATAGTCCGCTTGAGCGGACCCCCACTGCTCGGGCGGTAACCCCTGAATCGAATTCTTCGAAATTTACCTAAATTTTTACTCAATCCTCCAACTTTGTTCACATTTTAAAATTTGAATCTTTCCATTAGCACAACAATACTGAAATCATTCATCACCGTGTACTTTAATTTCACCTTCACATATTATTAATTCAGCCTTTAACGAACAAAAATTTAATAGGCCTCATGCCCAAATTTATTTTGGTCACTTTTCTTACCGAAAATATGAAAAATAAAATAAACATGTACCGGGTCTCTACATTGAATGTTGAAAACCTCTCTCGACCTAAAAAATATCAAGGCTGCAACCTTTGGTTTTCACGGCCGCGACCTTTGTGACCTCTTTTCTCGTGGCTACCTTGTATTTTGTCACGGCCGCCAATTTTATGGGTTATTTTGTTATGGCCAAAACATTCTATTACTACGGCCGTGAGCTTTTTGTGTGTATAGTAGCTTGAAAATAGTGTTTGAATTCTCTCAGTTCATTTTGTATAATTTGTAAGTAGCATGTTAGAGACAAAAATAGTATTACTTGACCCTTAGGCCTTTTCTTGTTTTATTTGATCCTTCATCACATATTTTAGACTTTTCTTTGCTCAAACGATAAGTGTGGCATGTTTAGAAATGATAACTAAGTTGCATGACCCCTTAGGATTGTAGTTAGGATTTTTTTTATGTTTGTTTTTTGTATGAACTCTCTTTAACCACTTATTATGTATATGTTATCATTAAAAAGTTTAAAACAAGAACCAACATTAACAAAGTAGAGGCCAACCTTCCCTTTTTGTACCTTAGCTTCCGAATCCACTTTTACTTTTGTTACGTTAAAAAAGGACTTGTGGCCTTCTTCTTGTTTTTCTTGGCTTTTCTTAAAAATCAAGTGGCAACTCTATTTTTCTAAAAAAGTGTTTGGATATCTTAGATTTCTATTTTAAAAAAAGAATAGAGCATTTTTCTAAAAATAATAAATATTCGACGCATTATTTTTTGAATGCACCCGAATAAAATGCCCGCACGAGGCCGCATACGCTGCCATCTGTCGAAGCCGTCAAGAGTACTGCCGAGACTATCGAGTTGGGTAGTTGGTATATGCTAGGATTCGCCCCTAGAGGATGTGAAGATGGAGAAAACCCAAAACTTTTCCTTAATACATGGGTGTTAGGGTTGGTATACTGAAAATCAAGTTTTTAGTATTTGATTTTATTTTAATAAAATTAATTTTCTATTTTATTAGAATCTTTATGAGATATATATGTGTATCATTTATTTGTTATGCATGGATGTCTAATATTCTGTATAGTATTTAATCTGATGTGTAAAGTACGACTTGCACACAAAAGATCAGATTTTAAGTTCTTGCAAAATATATGTTTTATGTTCATAATTTAGATGGAAATAGACATACCATCGATATGACTGTGGCACAGAGTTTTATTAGGCCTCTTTTTGTTACGGGGAACAGATATGACTCTTTGTGGCAGTATACTTTGTGTATTGAACGGGATATTTGGGGTAATTAATTTTATATTGACTATATAAATTAATTCACATCCTAAGGTTATTATAAACATTGTTTATCCTCTTAATCTTGAAATAATTATTGATTTGCATATATTTAATATTCGTTGTTTTGATTTATTAGATGGTGCGATCTTATATGGGTCTATGTTACCGGTGAGTTGGATAACGATATTATTTATATGACGAATATTAATTATTGACAGAATTTACGTCCTGAAAGATTGTGATTGACAATACTCCCTTAAGGAAGCTTATAAGTTTTGACTCGGCCAAACCCTGCATGTGGATTTAATTAACCGGAGGTCAAATAAGTCAAGTGAAAGGGTTTAAAAAATATAAAGATACCGATTAAATTAAATTGTCAGTAATTAACTTGATTGGCGGCTATTGAGAATCTTAACGTGGCGAGAAATTATAAGCATTTAATAACAAGAGCTCAATGCTAGATAGTCTTGAGATTATGGGTCAAAGTGTAATTATAGTTTTTTAGTGGTGTGAACTATAATTCAGTATTTTATGAAAATTACGGAAACTGCTGCTAGATTTTCATAATTGCAGATACTGCTATAAGATTTGGTTAATTGCGAAAATCGCTGATACGTGTCTATGTTCCACTGGAACTATTACTCGTAATTACTCCCCAAGTCCTTATTGTAACATTATAAATATGCGGGTAGACTGAACCAATTACATAACTTGTCTTCAAAGACTAACGCTGTTCAGGTTCTACAGGTATGCATTCTTGATACATTGTAGCCCACCCTACATTCAAGAATCACATAAGAAAATACAGTAGAAGATTTAACAAGAGCTTTAACACGGATTCAAATCATAGTTAAAGATTTGACCCGTAAAAAGGTATTCTTCTAAATTAACTTCGGATGCACGAGTTTTACTTTGATCGTTCGTCATCAAAAGTTTTATCTAGAACCTGTTTTGGCGTTTTCCTGTCCAGTTAATTTTTTCCATTAATCCTTTGTAAAAACAAAGTTCTTGGCAATCTTGTCTCCAATAATTGGTATTAAAGCAGTTTTATTTTTTGTTTTTGATTATCGGGGCTGGTTAGTTTTAGACTTGTTGCTAACTTTATTTTCTAGCCATTCTAATCCCAATTTTATGATCGTCATTAATTTATGTTTGATTGAATAGTTTGTGAATGATAGTTTTTTTAATCACAGGGGTTGACCGTGATAGATTGAATGTGAGCCTTCGGGATATAAGATCGATGTAATAGCTAGCTTTATGTATTTAAATATCTATTTAGATTATTTAAGAACATGCTGAACATATCTAAGAACACGAAGAACGAAGGCGGTACTAGTAGTGGTTCTGGATTTTAAGGGCCACGAATCGCGGTATGTTTTTAATGGTTTTAAACAGTTTTTTCTGGTGAATTTTTTGCAGTATTTATGTATAAAAAATAACATAAAAATAAGTTAAAAACACTGGAGAAAAATCACCAAAATAGCCTGGTTTTAACGGCTTTGTCGGTGGCAGTTCAGAAGTAGTTTTGATGATTTTTTGGGATTATTTTTGGACAATTTTTTAAACATAAAATAGTAGTAAAACATACCTCAAAATACTATCAAAAACCAAAAAAAACTAGACCGAAATTACAACCCAAACAGGCGGCGAACAGGTTGGCAGCGGCGGCGCCCGGTGGCAAGGTTCAAGAGCTGTTTAGGGGCTATTTTTGCACTATTTTTTAGGCGATCTTCAAAGCATCGTGTGACTTGATATTAAAGGAGATAGCGCTGGTGGCCAGCGACAGCAGCTTTCAGCCAATTGTTCAACAATTTTTTGGGTTATTTTCGAGCAGTTTTTTTGATAGAAAGATCCCATATTTCGAGAGCTTTTCAAAAGTAAAATGCTTGTCGAAAATAGAGCCCGAATGAGGCGGCAGAAGCTGCTTGAAGGCGGTGGCTATGTGGCACCAACGGTGGCTGGTGGTGGGCCAATAGTTTCACTCTCCTGTAGCTACTTTATGTTGATTTTCTGATAGATATAGGACTGATTTGAAATATATTGATATATCAGATAGTATCAAGGAAGCTTGATGCAATCAGGACATAGAAATTAGAGATAAAAGAGAATTATTACGGCTTATCCTCTTCAGGAGACTGAAATGCTTCAACGTTTCACTTGGATCATAAAATCGGGATATATGCATCGTGTTTATATATATATAAAATGCGTGGATGATTGCATATCTGTTTTATTTATCCTATTAATTTAATTAATTCAAAAATTTAGCTTTAATTAAATTATTTTGTAATGAAAAATAAAATTAAGTTTTTTAATTAACTAATTAATTTTAATTAAATAAAAAGTTTTAGATATTTAATTTTTCTACAAAATATCACGTTTAAGATGATTTTTCATAAAATTGGATATCTTTAAAAAACACAAAAATTAATTCTCGATTTTAAATTAATTAAATGGAAAAATATTTAATCGAAATAAATTATTATTTTTTGAAAAATATGGAACGAAAAATAAAATAAATAAATACCTTTAATCACTACCTTAGCTGAAAAGCTGGAAGAAAAACTGTGCATTTATTAAATTTTATTTGTTACGCATTTAAACACGAAAAGATGGTTTGATAAATCAGAATCTTTGGAATCGTGTACACGGAAAGATATTTAAATTCTTTCAGATCGTGTGTTTTTTGAAATTAATAAATTTATTTTAATTAAACGGATTTTTATAACCCTAAAAAATATTTTAAAAATCTAAGTAGGAGAAAAAATTTATTCACAGATAAATTCTGCGGTCTCTAGTACCAGTTTGTAGGTGATGCAATTAAACCCTACGTATTGGCAGTATAGCATTTCTCTCCATCAGATAGATTAATTGCGGCATTGCTAGTGTAAACCTCCTTTAGGGATAATTTTGAATAATTGTTAGTGTGGATCACTTCTCCATCTGAAGGGTTCATTGTGGAGCGATTGATTTAAAATTAGGTGATAGTTAACACTTAGCAGTATATAATAGTATCATTTCCATCTTAGTCACTGCTATTATATACTGGACTGAAGCTGTGTCAACTATTTAATTTTACTTGGCATAGTTAGATGCCTAGATAGTAAAATTAAAAGGAATTGGCCTACCTAGTCTTATGAATGATAGTAGATGTCTTTCTATCGAGGCATGCTATTCTCAGGTTTCCAGGCTTCTGCCAAATTAATTTTAAAATGGTAGAGAGAACCAAATTAAAATAAATTTAAAATTTTTCTCATTATGATTAATGATTTTTTAATTATGTGATTCTCAAGACTAAAATAGCTTTCAGCCCACTCGCTTTAATACTCAAAGAAAACAAATTTATGGGACCGAATTTTATTAACTGAAAAAGTAAGTTGGATATAGCTTTAATTACGAATGGTATTCCTTCAATACCAAGAAATGTGTCTATTTCAGAAGAAGGTTCTTCCTCTAGGCCGAAAGGCATGAAGAAGAAAAATGTTCAGAAACAGAGATACATGATTTCCAGGATAGTTAGTGGGCCACGGACTGGTGTGAAAAAGTCGAAAGGCAGGTGTTTTCACTACAACCAGACACCGCACTGGAAAAAGCTATGTCCAATATTTCTCAAAAGATAGAACAAACAGGATAATTTCTGTTCACTAGTTGTGAAAACATGTTTAGCGATGTTATCTACCAGTACCTGGTGTGTAGATACGGGAGCAACTAATCATATCTGCAATTCATTATAAGGGTTTCAGAAAATCCGATGACTTAGTGATGGTGAAATATACCTGCATCTAGACAATAATATAAAGGTAACAGCAGTTGTAGTGGAAGATGTCACTATCAACTTTGGTAGAGATCGGATTTTAATATTGAGAAATTATCTTTATGTACCTTCCATTAGAAGGAACTTAGTTTTCATTTCTAGATTGGTTAAAGACAGATATTTAGTTTATTTTAATAACTCTGTGGTTATTAAGTATAATAAATGGGTTATCTGTTTTGGTACATTAGTGGATGATCTTTATGTTAATAACTCCTATCTCTTCTACACTTCAATTAACTAAAAGGAATAACACATCTAATTTACGATATAAGAGAAAGTTTTTTTTTTTAATGAACCAAACATTTCTTTGGCACTTACCCTTGGGTTATATTAATCTAGAAAGGACAAACAGACTGGGAGTAGATGGACCTTAGAGTTCATTGGAAGTGGAGGCACTTTCAGTATGTGAATCTTGCTTAGAGGGTAAATGACCAAGATACCCTTATTCGGGCAAAGGCTATAGAGCTAAAGAACTGTTGGAGCTGGTTCATTCTGATGTGTGTGGTCCTATGACAATTCGGGCTAGAGGTGGCTTTGAGTACTTCATCAGTTTCATTGATGACTATTCAAAGTATGAATATATTTACCTGATGCACTGTAAGTCTAAATGCTTTGAGAAATTCAAAAAATTTAAGGCGGAGGCGGAGAAGGGTCTGGGTAAAAGTATCAAATCACTACGATCTGATGGTGGTGGGGAATACCTCTTTGGAGAGTTTAAGAACTACTTGTCATTAGAGGGTATTACATTCCAGTTGACTGCACCTAGCACTCCATAGCAGAATGGTGCAGCAGAATGAAGAAATATTACTCTTATGGAAATGGTAAGGTTCATGATGAGTTATTAAGGTTTACCCAATTCATTTTGGGGACTCGCTTTAAAGGCAGCGGCTTACATTCTTAACTTGGTACCTTCTAAGTCAGTACCTTCTACTCCCACAAAATTGTGGTCCGGGCGCAAGCCTAGTCTGAAACACATTCAGATTTAGGGGTGTCCAGTACATGTATTGAAAGGAAACAAGGTTAAGTTGAAACCGATGACAGAAGTTTGTTTCTTTGTAGGGTATCCCATGGGAATGAAGGGTGGTCTATTTTATAATCCTAAGGATCAGAAGATCATTGTTAGCACTAATGCCCGATTCTTAGAAGAGGATTATATTATGAACCACAGGCTCAATAGAAAAATTGTTCTGGAAGAACTGAGAAAAAATACCAGTTGAACGGAAGAACATGTCACTGATATTCTATTGCCATGTCGTAGTGGGAGGGTATCGGGACAAGTGCAAATCAAGAACATGGTGTTGATGCATAGGGTTTATATACTGCACCGCGTGTTATTGCTAGTACATAGACAGAGGTAGTGTCTCGTCGTAGTAGGAGGGTTGTTCATCAACTTGATCGGTATATGTTTTTGGAAGAGTCTTTTGACAAGATCCCGACAAAACTAGATACCGAACCCTATAACTACATTAAAGAATTTTAGGACAAAGATGTAGATCTTTGAAAAAGGGCATTAAATTCAAAGATGGAATCTATGTATTTCAATCAAGTCGGGGAACTTGTAGAACCACCTGAAGGGATAAATTCTATTGGATGCAAGTAGATCTACAAGAGAAAGAGAGGAACAGACAAAAAGGTTGAAACCTTCCAAGCTAGGCTTGTTGCTAAATGGTTCACTCAGAAAGAATGGTTCGATTATGAGGAAACCTTTTCGCCGGTAGCCTTGCTTAAGTATATATAGATTCTATTATCCATTACCACACATTTTGATTACAAAATTTGGCAAATGGATGTCAAGACAGCTTTCCTTAATGGAAGTCTTGATGAGTGTATTTATATGATATAACTAAGTAAATTCATTACAAAAAGCCAGGAACACATGTTATGTAAGCTTAAGAGATCTATTTATAGACTTAAACCGACATCAAGGTCTTGGAACACTCAGTTTAATCAAGCCATTAAGTCTTATGATTTTGATTAGAGTTTGGATGAGTCTTTGTGTATAAGAAGCGTGACAGAAGTGTGGTGATCTTCTTAGTACTTTATGTAGACAATATCTTGCTCATCAGAAATGATGTGGGGGCATTATCTACGGTTAAAGTATGGTTATCTAGACAGTTCGATATGAAGGATTTGGGAGAAGCTAGTCACATCCTTGGGATCAAGCTTGTGCGAGATCAGAAACAAAGGATATTGGGCTTATCACAAGTGAAGAATATCGATGATATCCTTACTCGTTTTAGCATGCAGGATTCAAAGAAAGAGTTTTTCCCTTTAAGGTATGGAATCACTCTGTCCAAGGATGAGTGTCTTAAGACACCTGATGAGATAGAGAAGATGAAGGTAGTTCTTTATGCTTCGGTAGTAGGAAGCCTCATATATGCTATGCTCTGCACAAGACCCGATATCTGCTTTGCCGTTAGCATGGTTAGCATAAATCAGTTTAACCCAAGGCAGGAGCATTGGACTGCGGTAAAAAATATAATCAAGTACCTAAAAAGGACTAAGGATCATATGTTGGTTTACCAGGAAGACAGTCTAGTACCTTTGGAGTACACAAACTCAGATTTCCAGTCAAACATAGAGCTTACATCAGGAGACAATCTAGCAGATCCTTTACAAAAAGCTTACGAACTAAGACTTTTGATAGTCATGTAGAGGGCATGGGAGTCAGATGTATGGCAACATGGTTTTGAGTATAAGTGGGAGATTGTTAGGGTTGGTATACTAAAAATCATGTTTTTACTATTTAATTTTGTTTTAATAAAATTAATTTTTGTATTTTATGAGAATCTTTATGAGCAATATTTGTATATCATTTCTTTGTTATATATGGATGTCCAATGTTCTGTATAGTATTTAATCTGGTGTGTAGAGTACGGCTTGCACACAAAAGATAAGATTTTAGGTTCTTGCAGAATATAAGTTTTATGTTCACAGTGTAGATTGAAATGGGCATTCTAGCGGTACGACTGTGGTATAGAGTTTTTGTAAGCCTGTCTTGGTTACGGGAAACAAATAATAACGTCGTCTATTGTTCCAAATCTTTGTACTAGTACGCTTTGTGTATATTAAATGGGACATTTGGAGTAAATAATTTTATACTGACTATATAAATTAATTCACACCCCATGGTTAATATGAATAGTGTTTATCCTCTTAATCTAGAAATAATTATTAATTTGCTTATATTTAATATTCGTTATTTTGATGCATTAGAGAGTGCGATCTTATATGGGTTTATATTCCCGGTCAGGATTGACGATACCCCTTTGTGGAAGCTAATAAATTTTGACCGGGCCAAACTCTGTAGGTGGATTTGATTATCCGGTGACTAAATAAGTTAAGTGGAATGACTTAAGGAATATCGAGATGCCGAATAAATTAAATTGTCAGTAATTAAATTTATTTAGAGGGTATCGAAAATCTTAACGTGGAGAGAAATGGTAAGCATTTACTAACAAGAACTCAATGCTAGATGGTCTTGAGATTATGGGTCAGATTGCAATTATTATTTTTTAGTGGTGTGAACTGTAATTTAGTGTTTTATGAAAATTATAGAAAATGCTACTAGTTTTGTTTAATTGCAGAAACCGCTGGTACATGTCTATGTTCTACTGAAAGTCTTATTCATAATTACTTCCTAGGTCCTTGCTGTTGTCCTATAAATATGCGGGTAGGTTGAGCTAGTTTCATAACATATCTTCTAAGACTAAAACTGTCTAGGTTTTGCCGGTATATATTGTTGATAGATTGTAACCCACCCTACATTTAAAAATCGCATAAGGGAATATAATAGAAGATTTGACAGGAGCTTGAGCTCGGATTCAAATCGTAGTTGAAGATTCGACTGGTAAAAAAATATTCTTCTAAATTAATTTTAGATGCACGGGTTTTATTTTGATCGTTCGTCATCAAAAGTTTTATCTGGAGCCCATTTTAGCATTTGCACGTTTAGTTAATTTTTTCGTTAATCGTTTGCAAAAATAAAAATCTTGGTAGTCTTACCTCCAATAATGGGTCCCCTAAGGATTTTAAGGAGGTGCAGTGAGACCATATTCTGTCTGAAAGTACCACTAGGGTTTAGAGATCAACTTAGAGACGTGCTGAACGCTAAACGGCTACAAACCCACAGACCTAGAGATGAGAAAGGGATCATTGACCCACGTAACCTGACCCATAAGTTCAACAACTCTGAGACATACGAGGAGATCTCGGTAGCAATAACTGGTAAAGCTTGTATAGGACAGGCAAGCATATGGCATGCTGAGGTACAATGGCGCTGCTATGGAATTTATGAGGCAACATGGGAACGCGAGATAGTCGTCCATTTGTTTCTCCTCACACCTATTTTAGATAGGCACTTGCAAGCGATGCGTTGTACCCTTTTCTTTTCTTTTGATGTCGTATGTGTATCTTTGTGAACCTTCTAAAGCCTTGTATTGACTATGTGCCTGAATGATATGAAATATAAGTGTTGTTATCAAAGTCTCTACAAGTTATCTTACAATCTCAGACTTAGTTGCACAAGATCCCAAAACATAAAAACAATCAAGAATTAATATAACTCACAAACCATAACACCTTCCTTTTCTTTTTGTCTAGGATGGAGGGTAGATGATCAAACCATCAACAACAAGCTAATGGACAAGTAGATGATGAAGCACCCAAGCTAGTCTAAGTCTTTTGAGAACTCTCCACCAGCATAAATGGCCCCTACATACGTGATAGAGCGTGGTTCCTATCGGAGATTGGAAGACAGCGAGCTCATACATTTAGAGAAGGAGTAGAGTCGAGAGAAGTTGAGGAGTGGCTAAGAGCCGTCAAAAAGATGTTCAACTCGATGGGAGTACCAGCTGAAGTAGATTGGGTAGCTCTAACAGCTCATCTGTTGGAGGGAGAAGTAAACTATTGGTGGTCTATGATCGACAACACTCAGGATATGGCAGCTTTAACCTGGGACAAGTTTGCAGAGTTATTTTTAGAAAAGTATTTCCCACTCTTTTTCGTCAAGGATAGATTAGAGAATTCTTAGAGCTTAAACAAGGATCTATGACAGTAACCTAATACATCAATCACTTCGGGGAATTGATCTTCTTTGCTACTGCAGTTGTACCTGATGAAGAATTAAAAACCCAAAAGATTATGTGGGGTCTAGAGCCATCTATTTGAGCGAGGATCATGTGCTACTCTTGACATACACTCAAGTAGTACGAGCCGCTTTACTCGTAGAGACTAATTTGGTAGATTTAAGGAAGATCTACAGTCAGAAGAAAGGAAGCACTAGCTACGGAGGACCTGTGAGAAGTAATCGAGGATTTGTTCCCAAGAAACCCTACCACTAAGCCAATAGGCAAGGACGATTGAGGGATTTCTTTGCGACAACTTATTTTGAGTGCCACCAACTGGGACATAGGAAGTTTGAGTGTCCACGCCTAAGACAGAGGAATTTGGGCAACCAACCTCAACACTAGAGATAACCTCAAAACCAGCCACTGAGATACCCACAACCAGTTTAAGTCACTAGGCTGGTGACTAATAAGCAGAATGGAAGATGAAGGCCACCGCTCAACAAGAACCAAAGGCCCCAAGGAGGTCTAAACAACGGAGTAACACTCGGGAATGCCGACTAGCGGGAGGAAGGATCTTTGCTTTGCAGGGGGAGGAGATGGCGGATACTCGAGTCATACAAGGTATGTTCATGCTGGTCATTACCTTAGTGAAAGTATTGTTTGATTCTGGAGCATCCCATTCTTTCATATCTTTGGCCTCTATGCGATCTCTACTCTTGGAGCTCGAAACGTTAGAATAAACCTTAACCATCATCACACCCTTAGGAGATCACATCCGAGTAAACTCCATTTGTAAAACGTGCACGTTGAGACTAACCAACACCCTTATGTTATGCGACTTGCGAGATTCTCGGTTTGGATTGGTTCTCCGGACATCAAGCCATCATTGACTGCCCACAGAAGAAGATATGGGCGTAAGCAAAAGATGGAACCATCATACGAATCTAAGGAGAGTGGCACAACATCCTAACCTTGAGTAACGCGAAGGTGTGTAAATCAAGTAATTTCATGGGAAGATTAGCTTGTATACTTGCTAGTATGAATGCCCTGTCAGCCACCGAGTTACCACAGGTTGTATGCGAATACGAGGACATATTTTTAGAGAAATTGCCCAAACTTCCACCACATCAAGAGATCAAGAACTGTTTGCCAAGAAGAAGGACAGAATTCTACGACTCTACATCGACTACCGACAGCTGAATAAAGTGACGATCAAGAACCAATATCCCTTACCACGTATAAACGACCTTTTCAACTAGCTCTGAGGGTCAACTTATTTCTCTAAGATCGACCTTCACTCTGATTATCACCAGCTTCGAGTTAAGGAGGAGGATATTCCAAAGACAGCCTTTAGGATACGATACGGGCACTATGAGTTCGTTGTTATGCCCCAGGAGTCTTTATGAGTCTGATGAACAAGATTTTTCAACCTTTTCTCGATCAGTTTGTAGTAGTCTTTATAGACGATATCTTGGTGTATTCAAGAACTGAGGAGCACGAATAGCATCTAAGGATTGTCCTACAGAAGTTGAGAGAGTCACAATTCAACGCTAAGGCTAACAAGTGTGAGTTTTGGTTGCATGAAGTGATGTTTTTAGGCTATGTAGTGTCTAAGGAGGGAATAGCCGTGGACCCAGCTAAAGTCAAAGCTATTTTGGACTAGAAACAAACCCAAAATGTCTTTGAAGTTCACAATTTTTTGGGATTAGCTGGGTACTATCGAAGATTTGTTCAAAATTTGTCGAAACTAGCATGACCAATGACAAGATTAACACAAAAGGAGTAAAGTTTGAATGGAATGATGAGTGTGAAACTTCTTTTCATGAGCTTAAGACAAGGTTGACCAGCGCTCCTATCCTAATCATATCAGAGTAAGAAGTTAGATATATGGTGTATTGCAATGCATCTAAGGACGGATGTGGATGTGTGCTTATGCAGAATGGTAAGGTAGTGCACTGTGGATCATGACAACTAAAGCCTCACGAGTAGAATTACCCCACCCACGACCTAGAACTTATAGTAGTAGTGTTCGCGCTGAAGTTATGGAGACATTATCTTTATAGGGAGCAGTTCGTGCTTTTCACTGATCACAAGAGTCTGAAGTCCCTATTCACCCAGAAGGACCTCAACATGAGACAACTCTGATGGATGAAGTATCTAGAGGATTATCAATTCATCTTATCCTATCACCCAGGCAAAGCGAACGTGGTAGCTGACGCCCTTAGTCGGAAAGCGATAAGTATGTGGGCATGTGTAGCAACAAGGGAATGGGACATGGTAGGAATACCCAATGAGTTTGTACTCTAACCTTTAGAGCAATAAGACAAAACCTATTTTTGTCTGACTGTGGTAACATCCAATCTTTGTTAGCGAATCCAAGAAGCCTAAAAGCAAAACCAAGAGTTCGAATTCATTTAAAAGCATCATATAGCCAAGGAATCGAAACTAGGATGGGTAGTCAATAACCAAGGGTAACTAACCTTCCTAGAACGATTATTCATACCGAACGTTGAGGATCTAATAAGAGACGTCGTGAAAGAGTGTCATCGATCACCCTTTGGTATTCACCCAAGAGGAACGAAAATGTATCAAGACATAGTTGACTTCGTGACCAGATGTCTTGCCTATCAATAAGTAAAAGCCGAATACCAAAGACCAGGATGAACCCTTCAACCTTGCAGATACCGCAATGGAAGTGGGACCACAACCACAGATTTCGTCTCCAGACTACCGAGATCACCTTTAGAATATGATGCCATCTAGGTAATCGTGGACCGTCTAACTAAATCTGCACACTTCCTACCCGTTTAAACTTCTGAGAAGCTTGAAGCTCTGTGTTAGAGATATATTTGGGAGATCGTTCTCCTTTATGAAATCTTGCTATCTATCGTGTCAGACCGAGACTAGCATTTCACCTCGTGATTCTGGCAAAGTCTACAAGTTACCCTAGGGACAGAGCTTTGTTTTAGCACTACTTTCCACCCGCAGACTAACGGACAATTTGAATGCACGATTCAAACTCTGGAGGACATGCTACGAGCATGCGTCATAGATTTCAAGGGATGCTGGGAGAAGCGCTTGCCACTGGTCGAGTTCGCCTATATAGAAACAGCTATCAAGCCAGCATTGACATGTCGCCATACGAAGCTCTTGTTAGGGTTGGTATACTGAAAATCATGTTTTTAATATTTAATTTTATTTTAATAAAATTAATTTTTCATTTTATGAGAATCTTAATGAGCAATATATGCATATCATTTTTTTAATGTTATGTATGAATTCCTTTATTCTGTACAGTATTTAATCTGGTGTGTAGAGTACAGCTTACACGCAGAAGATCAGATTTTAGATTATTGCAGAATATAATTTTTATGTACACAGTTTATATGGAAATGGATATACACTCGATACAACTGTAGCACAGAGTTTTAGTAGGCCTATTGTGGTTACGAAAAACAGATAATAGCATTGTCCATTGTTTCGACTCTCTATGCGAGTATGCTTTGTATGTATTGAATGGAACACATTGGGATAATTAATTTTATACTGACTATATAAATTTATTCACATTCCAAAGTTATTATGAATAGTGCCTATGCTCATAATTCTGAAATAATTATTGATTTGTGTCTTAGGGTTGGTATACTGAAAATTATGATTTTAGTATTTAATTTTATTTTAATAAAATTAATTTTTTATTTTACCAGAATCTTTATGAACAATTATGTATATTATTTCTTTAATGTTATGCATAGATATCTGATATTCGGTATAGTATTTAATCTGGTGTGTAGAGTACGACTTGCACACAGAAGATCAGATTTTAGATTTTTGCAGAATATAAGTTTTATGTTCACAGTTTAGATGGAAATAGTCATACCATCCGTATGACTGTCGTACAAAGTTTTAGTAGACCTGTCTTAATTACAGGGAATAGATAATAGCGTCATCTACTATTCCAACTCTCTATACTAGTACACTTTATGTGTATTGAACGGGACATTTTGGGTAATTAATTTTATAATGACTATATAAATTAATTACTCACCAAAATTATTACGAATAGTGCTTATCCTCGTAATCTTGAAATAATTATTGATTTGCGTATATTTAATATTTATTTTTTTTATTCATTAGAGGGTGCGATCTTATATGGGTATATATTGCCGATGAGTTGGATAGCGATATTATTTAATTGGCGAATATTAATTATTGACAGAATCTACGTCCCAAAATATCGAAATTGATGATACCCTCTTAAGGAAGCTTATAAGTTTTGATCGAGCAAAACCCTGTAGGTAGATTTAATTATCCGGCGGTCAAATAAGTTAAGCGTAAGGGTTTAAGAAATATCATGATGCCGATTAAATTAAATTGTTAGTAATTAAATTTAATTGGCGGGTATCGAGAATCTTAACGTATGGAGAAATGATAAGCATTTAATAACAGGAGCTCAATACTATATAGTCTTGAGATTATAGGTCAAAGTGCAATTATAGTTCTTTAGTGGTGTGAACTGTAATTCAGTATTTTATAAAAATTGCAGAAACCGCTGCTAGTTTTTCATAATAGTAATTCAATGTTTTAGGTGATGGTTAACACTTAGCTGCATATAATAGTATCTTCTCTATCTGAGTCACTGCTATTATATACTGGATTGAAACTATGTCAGCTATTTAATTTTACTTACCAGGGTCATTTGCCTAGATAGTAAAATTAAAAAGAATTGGTCTGTTTAGTCTTATGAAAGATATTAGATGTCCTCCCATCGAGACATTCTATTCTTAGGTTGTCAGGCTGTTAGCGAATTAATTTTAAAATCGTAAAGAGAACCACGTTAAGATTCTCGACACTCGCCAATTAAATTTAATTATTGACAATTTAATTTAATTAGCATCTTGATATTCTTAACCCTTTCATTTAATTTATTTGACTGCTGGATAATTAAATTCACTTGTAGGGTTTGGCCCTGTCAAAACTTATAAACTTTCTTAGGGGGGTATCGTCAATCTCGATCTTTCGGGACGTGGATTCCGTCAATAATTAATAGTCGCCATATAAATAATACCGCTATCTAACTCACCGAGAATATAGACCCATATAACATCGCACTCTCTAATGAATCAAAACAACGAATATTAAATATACGCAAATCAATAATTATTTCAGAATTAAGAGGATAACCAATATTCATAATAACCTTAGGGTGTGAATTAATTTTTATAGTTAGTATAAAATTAATTATCTCAAATGTCTCGTTCAATACACACAAAGTCTACTAGCACAGAAAGTCAGAACAATAGACAACGCTATTATCTGTTTTCTATAACCAAGACTAGCCTACTAAAACTTTGTGCGACAGTCGTACTGTTGGTATATCTATTTTTATTTAAACTGTGAACATAAAACTTATATTCAGTAAGAACCAAAAATCTGATCTTCTTTGTGCAAGCCATATTCTACACACTAGATTAAATAGTATACAAAATATTGGACATCTATGCATAACATTGAAGAAATAATATACGTACATTGCTCATAAAGATTCTCATAAAATAAAAAATTAATTTTATTAAAATAAAATTAAATAGTAAAAACATGATTTTCAGTATACCAATTCTAACAATCTCCCACTTTTATGCAAAACCATGCTGCCATACATCTGACTCCCATGCCCTCTAGGTGACTATCAAAAGTCTTAACTGGTAAGCTCTTTGTAAAGGATCTGTAAGGTTATCTCCTAATGTAAGCTCTATATCTGACTTGAAATATGAGTCTATGTACCCCAAAGATAAACCAACATATAATCCTTAGTCCTTTTCAGGTACTTGATTATATTCTTTACCGCAGTTCAATGCTCCTACCATAGATTAGATTGATACCAGCTATCCAAGCCAACAACAAAGTAAATGTCGGGTTTAGTGCAAAGCATAGCATATATGAGGCTTCCTACTGCCAAAGCATAAGGAACTGCCTTCATCTTCTCTATCTCATCAAGTGTCTTAGGACACTGATCCTTGCATAGAGTGATTCCATGCCTAAAAGAGAGAAACCCACCCTTTCTTAGAATCCTACATGCTAAACCGAGCAAGGATATCATCAATATACTTTGCTTATGATAAGCCCAACATCCTGTGTTTTCGATCTCGTATAAGCTTGATCCCAAGGATGTGATTGGCTTCTCTCAAGTCCTTCATATTGAACTGCCCAGATAACTATACTTTAATCGTAAATAATGCCTACATATCATTTTCGATGAACAAGATATTATCTACATAAAGTACTAGGAAGATCACCTCTCTTCCATCACGCTTCTTGTACACACAAGACTCATCTGGACTTTGATAAAAATCATAAGACTTAATGGCTTGATCAAACCGAGTGTTTCAAGACCTCGATGCCTGCTTAAGTCCATAAATGGATCTCTTAAGCTCACATAACATGTGTTCCTCGCCCTTTGCAATGAATCTATCTAGTTGTATCATATAGGTACACTCGTTAAGTCTTTCATTAAGGATAGCTGTCTTGACGTCCATTTGCTAGATTTCGTAATCAAAATGAGCGACAATGGATAAGAGAATCCGGATAGACTTGAGTATGGCTACCGGCGAAAAAGTTTTCTCATAATCGATTCCTTCTTTCTAAGTGAACCCTTTAGCAACAAGCCCAACTTTAAATGTTTCAACCTTCCGGTATACTCCTCTCTTCCTGTTGTAGATCCACTTGCATCCAATGAATTTTATTCCTTTGAGTGGTTCTACAAGTTCTTAAATCAGATTGGAATATATGTATTACATCTCTGAATTCATAGCCCTTTGCCAAAGATTTGCATCTTTGTCTTAAAGTCCTTCATTATAGTTACAGGGCTCAGTATCTAGTTCTGTCGGGATCCTATTAAAAGACTCTCCCAAGAACATATACCAGTCAGGTTGATGAACAACCCTTCTACTACGACGAGGCACTACCCGTGTCGTGTACTAGCAGTAACACGCTATACAGAATCTGAACCCTGTGCATCAGCACCCTGTTCTTGATTTGCTCCTGTCCCGATAATCCTCCCACTACGATGAGGTAATGGGATATTAGTGACTTGTTCTTCCGTTTTACTGGTATTTCCTTTCAGTTCTTCGAGAATAATATTGCTTTTGGCCCTGCGATCTATAATATAATCCTCTTTCAAGAATTGGGTATTGGTGCTAACAACGACCTTATGATCCTTAGGATTATAAAACAAACCACCCTATGTTCCCTTGGGATACCCTTCAAAGAAATAAACTTCTGCTCTTGATTCCAACTTACCCACGTTTACTTTCTGCACATGTGCTGGACACCCCCAAATCTGAATGTGTTTCAGACTAGGCTTACGTTTGGTCTACAATTCTATGGGAGTAGAAGGTACTGACTTAGAAGGTACCAAGTTCAGAACATAAGGCGATGTCTCTAAAGTGAGTCCCCAAAATGAATCGAGTAAACCTGAATAGCTCATCATGGACCTTACCATTTCTATGAGAGTCTTATTCTTTCATTCTGTTACGCCATTCTGCTGTGGAGTGCCAGGTGCAGTCAACTGGGACGTTATCCCCTCTGATGACAAGTAGTCCTTAAACTCTCCAAAGAGGTATTCCCCACCACAGTCGAATCATAGTGATTTGATACTTTTACCCAGACGCTTCTCTACCGCTGTCTTGAATTCTTTAAATTTTTTAAAGCATTCAGACTTACGGTGCATCAGGTAAATATATCCATACCTTGAGTAGTCATCAATGAAACTAACGAAGTAATCAAAGCCACCTCTAGCCTAGATTGTCATAGGACCACAAACATTAGAATGAACCAGCTCTAATGGTTCTTTAGCTCTATAGCATTTGGCTGAAAAGAGCATCTTGGTTGATTTTGCATTCTAAGCAAGATTTATAGACTTAAAGTGCCTCCACTTCCAATGAACTCAGAAGTCCCTCTGCTACCAGTTTGTTTATCCTTTTTAGATAATATGACCCAAGCGTAAGTTGCAATGTAGGAGAGATTGAAGTAATAATATAAAGAATATCCACCAATGTATCAAAACAGATAACCCATTTATTATCCTTAATAAACACCGAGTTATTAAAATAAACTAAATATCCATCTTTAGCCAATCCAAAAATGAAAACTAAGTTCCTTCTAATGACAGGTACATAAAGACAATCTCTCAATATTAAAGCCCGATCTCTATCAAAACTTAGAGTGACATCTCCTGCTGCAACTGTTGTTATCTTTGTATTATTGACCACATGCAAGTAAATCTCCCCATCACTAAGTTGTCGGGTTTCCTAGAACCCCTGCAATGAATTGAAGACATGATCAATGGCTCCCGTATCTACACACCAGGTACCGGTAGATAACACCACCAAACATCTTTTTACAACTAGTGAACAGAAATTACCCTGTTTATTTTACCTTTTGGGAAATACTAGATGTAGCATTTTCGAGTGCCGGATCTGGTTACAGTGAAAACATATGCTTTTTGGCTATTTCACACTAGTCCGTGGCCCACTAACTATCTTGAAAATCGTGTCTCCCTGTTTCTAAAACTTTTTCTTCTTTATGCTTTTCGGCTCAGAGAAAAAACCTTTTTCAGAAATAAACACATTTTCTGGTATTGAAGGAATATTATTTGTAGTTCAAGCTATATCGGTAAGCATTTAATAATAGGAGCTCAATGCCCTATGGTCTTGTGATTATGGGTCATAGTGTAATTATAATTTTTTAGTAGTGTGAACTGTAATTCAGTACATTATAAAAATTGCAAAAATCGTTGCTCATTTTGCCTAATTACAAATATCGCTAGAGGTTTGTTTAATTGCAAAAACTGCTGATACGTGTCTGTGTTCCATTGGAAATTCTACTCATAATTACTCCCCAGGTTCCTACTGTAGCCTTATAAATATGCGGGTTGGATGAACTAGTTTCATAACTTGTCTTCTAAGACTGAAGCTGTCCTGGTTCTGCTGGTATGTTCTCGGAGGATTATAGCCCACACTATATCTAGGAATCGCATAAGGAAATATAGTAGAAGATCTGATAAGAGTTTCAACTTAGATTCAAATCGTAGTTTAAGATTTGACAGGTAAAAATGTACTCTTCTAAATTAACTTCAGATACACGGGTTATATTTTGATCGTTCGTCATCAAAAATTTTATTTGGATCTCGTTTTAGCGTTTTTCCGTCCAGATAATTTTTTTCGTTAATCATTTGTAAAAACAATGATCTTGGCAATCTTGCCTCCAACATTGTGTATATTTAATATTTATTGTTTTGATTTATTAGAGGGTGCGATCTTATGTGGTTCTATATTTCTGGTAAGTTGGATAGCGGTATTATTTATATGGTGAATATTAATTATTAATGGAATCCACGACCCGAATGATCGGGATTGACAATATCCCCTTAAGGAAGTTTATTAGTTTTGACCGGGCCAAACCATGTAGATGGATTTAATTATCTAGCAGTCAAATAAGTTAAGCGGAAGGGCTTATGGAATTTCAAGATGGCGATTAAATTAAATTGTCAATAATTAAATTTAATTGGTGCGTATCAAAAATATTAATGTGGGGAGATGAGTTAAGTATTTAAAAACAAGAGCTCAATGCTATATGGTATTGAGATTATGGCTTAGAGTGCAATTACAGTTATTTAGTGGTGTAAACTGTAATTCAGTGTTTTATGAAAATTGTAAAAACTGCTGTAAGATTTTTGTAATTACAGATACTACTGTGAGATTTGCTTAATTGCTAAAACAACTGGATAGGTATCTATGTTCCCCTAAAAGTCTTTGTCATCATTATTCTGTGGGTCCCTACTGTAGCCTTATAAATATGCGGGTAGGCTGAACTATATTCATAACTTGTCTTTAAGACTAAAGCTGTCTAAGTTCTGTCGGTACGAGTTCTCAATAGATTGTAGTCCACACTACATTTGTGAATCGCATAAGGGAATACAGTAGAAGGTCTGACAGGAGCTTCAACTCGAAATCAAAATCGTAGTTGAAGAATCGACCGGTAAAAAGGTATTCTTCCAAATTAACTTTGGTTGCACGAATTTTAATTTTGATCGTTCGACATCAAAAGTTTTGTCTGGAGCCCGTTTCGGTGTTTCCCTGTCCAGTTATTTTTTTACCAAAAATCGTTTACAAAAATAATGATCTTGGAAGTTTTGCTTCCAATAATTGGTATCAAAGCCGTTTTATTTTCTTAATTTTGACTTATCGGGTCCAGGTAATTTTAGAGCTATACTAATTTTGTTTTGCAAGCATTATAATTTCGATTTTATGATCATCTGTTTAGAATTGAATGTGAGCCATCGGGATATAAGTATCGATGTAATAGTAGGTTCTATTTTTAAATATCTATTTAGAATATTTTAAGAATAGGTTGAATATCCAAGAACACGAAGAACAGGCGGTGGCACCGACAGAGGTTTTGGGTTTAAATGAGCAATGGATCGCAGTAATTTTTTAGTGATTTTAAAACAGTTGTTTATCTATAAGTTTTTGCAATATTTATGTATTAAAAATAGCAGCAAAAATAAGTCAAAAATAGGAGAAAAATCAGCAAAAATAGCCTACCACCAGCAGCTTAGCTCACGGCGGTTCGGGGCCGATTTAGATGATTTTTCGAGCTGTTTCTGGGATTATTTTTTTGGCAATATTTTAGGTATAAAATAGCAGTAAATATACCTTAATACACTGTCCAAAAATCACTAAAAAAATTAGGCCAAATAGTGCACAAAAACCAGGTGGCGACGGCGACAACAGGCAGAGCAGGGGCGACAGCCATTCGGGGCTATTTTTTGGATTTTTCAAGACTATTTTTGAGGCGTTCTTCGAAGCAGCAGGTGGCTGAATATTTTTTCTATTTTTCTTAAAAAAATGGGAGCAAAAACACGACTGGGAAAATCCCAAATAGGCGGCAGAACAGGGCAGCGGCGGCGATTTCCAGGCAATTGTTTGGCAATTTTCTAGACTATTTTCAAGTTGGGTTTTTTACAGAAAAATAATACTTTCCAAAAGCCATTTTTTAGTATAAAAAGCATAAAAAATGGAGCACCGAGGTGGCAGCAAAAGCCGCCTGAAGGTGGCAGCACAAGGCGACGCCGGCGGTGGCTCGGCTGGTTCGGGGCTGTTTTAATCACGACGCTCTGATATGTTTTGATCATCGTGTGATATATTTGTATATCATAGTGTAATAAAGAAGTCTGATGCAATTGGGTTATAGGAAATTGGTTCGAACAGAGATTATTACAGCTTATCTTCAACAGGAGACTGAAACGCTTCAGTGTTTCATTTTGATCATAAAATTGGGATATATAAATATCTTGCATATATATTCTCTTATAGTGCGTGGATGACGTATATCTATTTTATTTATATCTATTGTAATGATTTCTCTTAAAATTGGATATTTTGAAAAAACGTAAAAATTAATTCTAAATTTGGAATCAATTAAATTAAAATATGTTCAATCTAAATAAATTATTATTTTTTGAAAAATATGGAATGAAAAATAAAATAAATAAATATATTTAATCACTATCTTAACTAAAAAGTTAAAGCAAAAATTGTGCATTTATTAAATTTTGTTTGTTGCGCATTAAAACATAAAAAGATGTTTGGCAAACCAAAATATTTTGAATCTTGTACACAGAAAGATATTTGATTCTTTCAGATAGTATGGTTTTCAAAATTAATAAACTTACTTTAATTAAACGAATTTTTTATAACCTTAAAAAATATTTTAAAAATCTAAGTGGGAGAGAAAATTTATTCACAGATAAAGCATGTGGTCTCCATCACCAGTTTGTAGCCGATGTAATTAAATCATACGTGTTGACAGTAAGGCCTTTCTCTCAATTAGGCATAGTAATTTTGGTATCACCGGTACATACCTCCTTCAGGAATAATTCTTGATAATTGTTAGTGTGGATCACTTCTCCATCTGAAAGGTTCATTGCCAAGCGATTGATTTGGGATTAGGTGATGGTTAACACTTAACTGTATATAACAGTATTCTCTTCATTTGAGTAACATCTATTATATAATGAACCGAAGCTATGTGAGTTATTTAATTTTACGTGGTATGGTCAGTTGCCTAGATAGTAAAATTAATAGGAATTAGCCTGGACAAACGGTAGATTGTGGACGTCCTCCCATCGAGGTATGCTATTCATAGGGTACCAGGCTGCTGGCGAATTTCCTTTAAAATGGTAGAGGGAACCAAATTAAAATAAATTTAAAATTTTACTCGTCACAATTAACGGTATTTTAATTATGTGACTCGTAGGATTAAAATGGCTTTCAACCCACTCACTTCAATATTCAAAGAAAACAAACTTACGGGATCGAACTATGTTGACTGGAAAAGAAACTTGGACATTATATTAACTACCGTTGATTACAAGTTTTTATTAACTGAAATATGTCCTCCGGTACTGGATATAGGGGCGATCAAACAGGAAACCAGACCCTTCAGAAGTGATAGAAAGCGGATCAGATGGTTCGCTGTTATATTTTGGCATCAATATCAAATGTTTCGCAGCATCAGCATTAGTCTATGCCTAATGCCTATGACATGATTATAAATTTCAAAGAAATGTTTGGGGATCAAAATCGTGCTGCTAGGTAGGTGGCCATAAAATCTCTAATCAATGCAAACATGACTGAAGGCACCTATTTTAGGGTTCTTGTTCTGAAGATAATCAATCTTCTAAATGAACTGGAGATCCTAGGCGCTGAAATTAATGGGAAAACCCAGGTTGATATCTTACTCCAGTCATTACCTAAAAGTTTTAAGCAGTTCTGCCTGAACTTTACCATGAACAAGCTTAGCTTTTCATTGACAGAACTTATAAAGGAACTTCAAGTAGCTAAGGATGTTCATAGGAAGCCAAGCTCTATGTATGTGGCTAAGAAAGGTTCTTCATCTAATTCAAAAGGCAAGAAGAAGAAAAAGGTTCAGACATAGGAAGGTACATCTCCAAAAGCAGTTAAGGGACCAAAAGCTGGTGTGAAGAAGCCAAGAGGCAAGTGCTATCATTGTAACTAGTTTGGGTACTAAAAAAAAGTGTTCAATTTTTCTTAGTAAGCAGAATAAACCAGGTAATTTCTATTTACTGGTGGTTAAAACAGGTTTAGCGATGTTATCTACCGGTACCGTGTGTGTATATACGGGAGCCACTAATCATGTCTGCAATTCTTTCCAAGGGTTCTAGAAAACCAAGCAGCTTAGTGATGGAAAAATATATTTGCATATGGGCAATAATACAAGGGTGGCAACAGTTGCAGTAGGAGATGTCACTTTCAATTTTAGTAGAGATAGAATTTTACTTCTAAAAGATTGCCTTTATGTACCTTCGATTAGAAAAAATTTAATTTTAGTCTCGAGTTTAATAAAGGATAAATATTCTGCTCATTCTGGTGACTCAGTCGTTGTGAAAAAAATAAACATTTTATTTGTTCCGATACATTTGTGGATGATTGGTATGTCGTATCTCCTATCTCTCCTACACTGTAACTAACAGAAACGAATAATATATTTACTTTACCATATAAGAGAAAGTTTCCTTCTGTAATGAACCAAACGTTTCTTTGGCACTTACGCTTGGGTCATATTAACCTAAAAAAGATAAACAAACTGGTAGCAGATGAACTTTTGAGTTCATTGGAAGTGGAGACACTTCCAATCTGTGAAACTTACTTAGAAGGTAAGATGACCAAGAGGCTCTTTTTCGACTAAAGGCTATAGAGCTAAAGAACAATTGGAGCTGGTTCATTCTAATGTGTCTGGTCCTATGATAATCCAGGCTAGAGGTGGCTTTGAGTACTTCATTAGTTTCATTGATGACTACTCAAGGTATGGATACATATACCTGATGCACCGTAAGTCTGAATGCTTTAAGAAATTCAAAGAATTCAAGGCGGAGGCGGAGAAGCGTCTGGGTAAAAGTATCAAATCACTATGATCCGACCGTGGTAAGGAATACCTCTTTGGAGAGTTTAAGGACTACTTGTCATCAAAGGGGATTACATCCTAGTTGACTGCACCTGGCACTCCACAGCAGAATGGTGTAGCAGAAAGATGGAATAGAACTCTTATGGTGATGGTAAGGTCAATGACGAGTTATTCAGGTTTACCAGATTCGTTTTGGGGACTCGCTTTAGAGACAACGGCCTATATTTTGAACTTGGTACCTTCTGAATCAATACCTTCTACTCCCACAGAATTGTGGACCGGGAATAAGCCTAGTTTGAAACACATTCAGATTTGGGGCTGTTCAGCACATGTGTTGAAAGGGAATACGGGTAAGTTGGAAACGGGAACAGAAATTTGTTTCTTTGTGGGATATCCCAAGGGAACGAAGGGTGGTCTATTTTATAATTCTAAGGATCAGAAGGTCATTGTTAGCACCAATGCCCGATTCTTAGAAGAGAATTATATTATGGATCACAAGCCTAATAGCAAAATTGTTCTGAAAGAACTTAGAAACAATACCAGTAGAATGGAAGAGGAATCACAAGTCACAGATATTCCAATATCTCGTCGTAGTGGGAGGATTATCACGACATGTGCGAATCAAGAATAGCGTGCTGATGCACAAGGTTTAGATTCTGCATAGCCTGCTACTGCTAGTATATAGACACAGGTAGAGCCTCGTCGTAGTGAGAGGGTTGTTCATCAACCTGGTTGGTATATGTTCTTGGGAGAGCCGTATGACAAGATCTTGGTAGAACTGGATACCGAACCTAGTAACTACAATGAAGCACTAGAAGACAAAGACGCAGATCTTAGGTAAAGAAAGGGCTATGAATTCAGAGATGGAATCTATATATTCCAATCTGGTCTGGAAACTTGTAGAACCACCCAAAGGGATAAAACCCATTGGATGCAATTGGATCTACAAGGAGAAAAGAGGAGCAGACAGGATTGTTGAAACCTTCATAGCTAGACTTGTTGCTAAAGGGTTAACTCAGAAAGATGGGATCGATTATGAGGAAACCTTTTCACCGATAGCCATACTTAAGTCTATCTGGATTCTCTTATCCATTGCCGCTCATTTCTATTAAAAAATTTGGCAAATAAATGTGAAGACATCTTTTCTTAACGGAAGTCTTGACGAGTGTATCTACATGATACAACCAAATGAATTCATTGCAAAGGGCCAGAAGCACATGTTGTGCAAGCTTAAGAGATCTATTTATGGACATAAGTAGGCATCGAGGTCTTGAAATACTCAGATTGATCAAGCTATAAAGTCTTATGATTTTGATCAAAGTTCGGATGAGTCTTGTGTGTACAAGAAACGTGACGAAAGCGTGGTGATCTTCCAAGTACTTTATATAGACGATATTTTGCTCATCGAAAATGATGTAGGGGAATTATCTACGGTTAAAGTATGGATATCTGGGCAATTCGATATAAGGGCTTCGGAGAAGCCAGTCACATCCTTGAGATCAAGTTTGTGCGAGATTAGAAATAGAGGATGCTGGGCTTATCACAGGGAAAGTATATTGATGATATCCTTGCTCGTTTTAGCATGCAGGATTCCAAGAAAGGGTTTCTCCCATTCAGGCATGAAATAACTCTATCTAGTGATCAGTATCCTAGGACACCTAATGAGATAGAGAAGATGAAGGTGGTTCCTTATGCTTCAGTACTAGTAAGCCTCATGTATGCTATGTTTTGCCCTAGATCCGAAATCTGTTTTGTTGTTGGCATGGATATTAGATATCAATCTAATCCTAGGTAGGGCAGGAGTATTGAACTGCGGTAAATAATATAATCAAGTACTTAAAAAGGACTAAAGATTATATGTTAGTTTATTAGGCAGATAGTCTAGTACCTTTGGGGCACATAAACTCAGATTCTCAGTCAGACATAGAGTTTACATCAGGAGATAATCTTACAGATTCTTTACAAATTTTATGTTCACAGTTTAGATGGAAATGGACATACCATCGATACGACTGTGGCACAGAGTTTTACTAGACCTGTCTTGGTTATAGGGAACATATAATAGTGTCGTCTATTGTTCCGACTCTCTGTGCCAGTACACTTTGTGTGTATTGAACGAGATATTTGGGGTAATTAATTTTATACTAACTTTATAAATTAATTCACACCCCAAGATTATTATGAATAGTGCTTATTCTCTTAATCCTGAAATAATTATTGATTTGCATATATTTAATATTCGTTATTTTGATTCATTAGAGGGTGCGATCTTATATGGGTCTATATTCTCGGTGAGTTAGATAGCGGTATTATTTATATGAAAAATATTAATTATTGACAGAATTCACTTCTCAAAAAATTGGGATTGATAATACCCCCTTAAGGATGCTTATAAGTTTTAACCGAGCCAAACTCTGTAGGTGGATTTAATTATCTGGCGGTCAAATAAGTTAAGCGGAAGGGCTTAAGAAATATCAAGATGCTGATTAAATTAAATTGTCAGTAATTATATTTAATTGGTGGATATCAGAAATCTTAACGTTGGGAGAAATGGTAAGCATTTAATAACAGAAGCTCAATGCAAGAAAGTCTTGAGATTATAGGTCAGAGTGCAATTATAGTTCTTTAGTGGTGTGAACTGTAATTCAGTATTCTATGAAAATTATAGAAACCACTGCGTCTTTTCATAATTGCAGAAATCACTGGTAGGTATCTGTGTTCTACTGGAATTCTTACTTATAATTACTCCCCAGGTCCCTACTGTAACCCTAAATATATGCGGGTAGGCTGAACCAGTTTGATATCATTGATATATTATATTTTATCTCCCAAGACTAAATATATCTGGGTTGTACTGGTACGAGTTCTCGAAAGTTCGTAACTCACACTACATTCGAGGATTGCATAAGGGAATACGGTAGAAGATCTAATTGAAGCTTCAACTCAGAATCAATATGTAGTTGAATAATAGATCGACAAAATGTATTCATCTAAATTAACTTTGGTTGCACGGGTTTTATGTTGATCATTCGTCGTCAAAAGTTTTATATGGAGCCCATTTCGACGTTTGCCTGTCCCGTTAATTTTTATCAAAAATTATTTGCAAAAATAATAATCTTGGCAGTTTTACCTCCAATAGGGGGATTATCAGGACAAGTTCAAATCATAAACTGGGTGTTGATGCACATGGTTCAGATTCTACACAGCGTGTTACTGCTAGTACATAGACACGGGTAATGTCTCGTGGTAGTGGGAGAGTTGTTCATCAACTTAATTAGTATATGTTCTTGGGAGAGTCCTTTGATAGGATCTCGACAGTACTGAATACCGAACCCTGTAACTACAATGAAGCACTTTAGGACAAAGATGTAGATCTTTGACAAAGGGCTATAAATTCAGAGATGGAATCTATTTATTCCAATCAGGTCTGGAAACTTGTAGAACCACCCAAAGGTATAAAATGCATTAGATGTAAGTGGATCTGTAAGAGGAAGAGAGGAGCAGACAAAAAGGTTTAAACCTTCAAAGATAGGCTTGTTGCAAAAGAGTTCACTCAGAAAGAAGGGATCGATTATGAGGAAAACTATTCACCGGTAGCCATGCTTAAGTCAATCCGAATTCTATTATCCATTGCCGCTTATTTCGATTACAAAATCTAACAAATGGATGTCATGATAGCTTTCCTTAACGGAAGTCTTGACGAGTGTATCTATATAATATAACCAGATGAATTTATTGCAAAGGGCCAGCAGCACATGTTGTGCAATCTTAAGAGATCTATTTATAGACTTAAGCAGGCATCGAGATCTTGGAACACTCAGTTTGATCAAGCTATTAAGTCTTATGGTTTTGATTAGAGTCCAAATGAGTTCTGTGTTGCAAGAAGTGTGATAGAAGCGTGGTAATCTTCCTAGTACTTTGTGTAGACAATATCTTTCTCATCGAAAATGATGTGGGGCATTATCTACTGTTAAAGTATGGTTATCTGGCCAGTTTGATATGAAAGACTGAGGAGAAGCCAGTCACATTCTTGGGATCAAGCTTGTGCGAGATCGAAAACAAAGGATGTTGTACTTATCACAAGCAAAGTATACCTATGATATCCTTGCTTATTTTGGCATGCAGGATTCTAAGAAAGGGTTTCTCTTCCTTTTAGGCATGGAATTACTCTATCCAAGGATCAATGTCCTAAGACACCTTATGAGATAGAGAAGATGAAGGCGGTTCCTTATACTTCGATAGTAGGAAGCCTCATCTGCTTTGTCCTTGGCATGGTTAGCAGAGTATGAGCATTGGACTGCGGTAAAAAATATAATCAAGTCCCTAAAAAGGACTAAGGATTATATATTAGTTTACCAGGAAAATAGTCTAGTACCTTTAGGGTACACAGACTCAGATTTTTAGTCTAACAAGGGTTCCCATAAGTTTACCTCAGGGTATGTGTTTACCTTAGAAAGTGGAGCTAAAAGTTTGAGGAGTATCAAGCAGTAATGTATTACTGATTCTACCATGGAGGCCGAGTACGTAGAAGCTTTTGAAGCAGCCAAGGAGGCTATTTGGTTCAAGAACTTCCTATTGGATCTGGATGTGATCCCTTTAGTTCAGTCGGCTATTGCAGTTTATTATTATAATAGCAGAGCGATTGCAAACTCAAAGGAACGAAGAGTCCACAAGAAAGAAAAGCACATTAAGCGTAAGTATGACCTGATACAAGAAATTATATATAGATGTGATATTTATGTGACCAAGATTGCATCAAGAGACAACCTTGTAGATCCTTTTACAAGGAGCTTACCAGCTAAGACTTTTGATAGTCATGTAGAGGGTATGGATGCCAGATGTATGGCAGCATGGTTTTGAGTATAAGTGAAAAATTATTAGGGTTGGTATACTGAAAATCATGTTTTTAGTATTTAATTTTATTTTAATAACATTAATTTTCTATTTTATGAGAATTTTAATGAGTAATATATGTATATCATTTTTTTAATGTTATGGATGGATGTCCTTTATTCTGTATATTATTTAATCTGGTGTGTAGAGTATGGCTTACACACAGAAGATCAGATTTTAGGTTCTTGTGAAATATAAGTTTTACGTTCACAATTTAGATAGAAATGGGCATACTATCGGTACGACTGTAGCACAGAGTTTTAGTATAACGCCTTGCTCCCATAAGGCACTAAACCTGTACAGAGGGATGCGATCCAGCCGCAGACCGGTGGCTCAAGAGAAAGATAAGAGGTAATAATAATAAGAGACCAAACAAGAACTTCTAAGCAACCACAAGCCTTCATCTCAAAACGGGTAAACATGAGTTACTAGGGATTCACTGTCCCAAGGGCATACATTACTTCTAAATCATCAAAAACCTTTCGGTCTTATACATGAAGCACTGCCAAAACTAAAAATTAAACAAAGGAAAAACTGGACTAAAACGATTTCCTACTCCCGATCCAAAACTACTCGACGACTCCTGTGGTGGACAAACTCCTAGCCATTCTTGGTATCTGCAACCACAGAGATTACAAGAGAGCGCACTTAGCATTATCATGAACAGAAGAGATAGTTACTTAGTTAAAGATAATTGAAAACTCTTTCTAAAAATAGTTCATCACATTTTTCACTAAAACATAGAAATTAATGCATTTTCTTGAGTATGAAAACATCACAGATTATACAGAACCTTCTCAGTACTGCAAACAAAAATATGTACCTAGCTCGGCCACCACAATTAAAAATGAATAACCACTTTCTCAAAACTAGACCCAAATCCTAACAGTGTCCAAGTAGTCGTTAACCTGACGACCGAGAGTTCCGACGGTACCATAACCTCAATTCGCAATGCACGGATAGCAACGTGATGGAATGAGGACCACTCTCTACCAAGCACAAGTGGTATGTGGTAAAACCTAACACTCAGCGCAAAAGCCTTTAAGGCACGAACCCCCACTTAACGGGAAACCTCCTTTATAGGGACAAATGAAAAATCTATAGCTAGGTAACCTCCCTCATAACGGTATATAAAGGGCAAAAAATTCATGTAACTTGGCACTTTGCAACAATCACACAACATTAACCATACTTTCATAATAAAATCATGCTTGCTCAAAATATCATGGATTGCACACTTAAATTAAAAACATCATGGCTTTTGAAAATAATAGGTTTACGCGATCGTCAAACTAGTCATAGTTCAAAACATACGATTCAAAACATTTTTAAGTATCATTTACATAAAGTCAAGTTCAAGATAATGGATAAGCACTCTCACCTTGTATTATATGCGTATGAACCGAGCCTCCCCCGGGAAGCTAAGTAGGACCCCTGGATTCTACAACCTCCGTGCCTAAGAAGAAAAACACGACTTGACCGTTAATACGAATAACATCATTCCCCTTGGGTGTTCGAGGGAATCCGGTTATGAAATCCATGGTAATATGTTCCCACTTCCACTCCGGTATAAGTAACTATTGTAGTAATCCTACCGACTTCTGGTGTTTAATCTTAACTTGCTGGCATACTAAACATCTTGTCACGAAATTCTCTACGTCCTTCTTCATCCCACTCCACCAATATCTTTCCTTTAAATCTCTATACGACTTTGTACTTCCCGGGTGCATGGTGTACGTTGAGTTATGCACTTCATCTAAGATCTACCTGCTCAACTCCGCGTTATTGGGCACATACATTCTGTGACCGAACTACAATACGTCATCTCGAACTTCAAATTTTATCTTCCCTTTAGCTGCTACTTCTGCCCTTATCTTGTCCACTTGATTATCTGCCAATTGTGTAATAACCCGAACTCAAGATATGAATAAAAAAAAAGAACATCTCAAAGGAAACGAAGTCTCAAACCTAAGTTCGGTAAGAAGAACCGGCCCGACCCATTAACCTTTCGAGCCCGAGACCCGAGAAAGAGGGGAAAAACACACAAGCATATATTAAAACTCGAGCTGTTCAAGATAAGAGATAAGCTCAAAAAGTCAAGAAACGAATCTATATGAAAATACCCAAATTTTTTTTTCTACAATTAAATAAAGAAAATCTTCTTGATATATATATATATATATATATTATATATAATATATATACTCAAGTGGCTAGCTACCTAGGGAAGACTGCCAAACTTGGTGGCCAAGTCTCCTAAACCAAGGTTAGCAAAAAGTAAATCAAGATTTACTTAATTTAACTATGGCTAGCAAAGCTTCTCAAGGAAGCTTCCCCCACTAACCTCAATTATAAAAAGGGACCCAAACCACTTATTCTCCCCCTGGAAATTTCGGCACTAGTAAGGGAACAGAGAGGGAGTGAAAGAAAAAGAAAGAAAAAGAAAGAAGAAGGATGAAGAAGAAAGAAGAAGAACCAAGAAATTTTGGTGGAATTCGTAAATGCTAAAGCTAAGTCCTTGATCCAAATCAGCAAAGAGTTATCTATATAAGGTAAGAAAGACTCTAACACATCTGATTTTACACCTATCAAACATCTCTTTCATCATTTGAAAACATCAATTAAAGATCAATAATCGAATATGAATCGAAGAGGCGTCATGGTGAGATTTTAGGACTGTCATGGTGTGGGTGTTGTGTCTTCAAGTTTTCATGAGGTTTTGTAGTGGATCCATGGCATGAAAATATTCTGGAATTGTCATATTTGAGTGTACAAAATATGGATGTAAAGGAAATGGACCGACCATTAACACACATGATGCTAGGAGAATAGATCTAAACACGTCCCGCAATTTGAGCCTTTCAACCTTTCTTCCCTGAGATTTGAAATATCATAACTCAATGTAGAAACTTGATCTAAGCATGATTTTTATGTCCAGAGTTATATTGTTGTGTTATATTTCATCTAAAATTGGTTTGAACTCATTTGATTATGTAGAACTCGAGATATTACAATTCTACCAAAGTTTGTCAGTTTCAGACCAGTCAACCGTACAGACCTAAAAGCCTTAGTTAAAATGAGATTCGAGTTTTGACCAAAACATGCAAGTTGTAGATAAGATGCATATATATCTACCCACCAAAAAGGAGCACAAAATATTGAGGTTGGATAGGTCGAAACCCCTTTCAAATTCTCTATTGAGTTTCAGCCCTCAAGGGACACTTCTGTCACATATTTATGTTTAGCCCAAAACCCCTATTTTGAATGACCTATTCCGAAAGTGATCTACATGAACATTGTAGCTAACATATTGAAGTACTTGTTCCCCAAAAATCGGACCTTAAATCCTCGGGATGAGTTCCCAAAACCATTTCAAACCCTCTGTCCAAAATCGGCTCTGCTGTGTTTTTGTGGCTGACAAAACCTACATTTTAACATGGCCAAAGAGTCTAACTTGTTTCAAACAACTACCCTTAGCTCTAAATAAGAAACTTGTAGGGGACATGTTGATCTTGAACATACTAAAACATGGGCTCATTTAGACTTGATCGGATACCCCAAAACTGACACCAACAGAGACACTTTTCTGACCAATTTTCTGAACAAGTGCCGAACCGTTTTCATTTCTGTCAAGTTTTTCACCCTTTTGCCTTAGGTTTTGGCGTTGGTGTTGAACATAAAAGTTTTAGGGAATATTTTAATCTAAATCATCACCAAAAATCATAATGAAATTCCAAGTCTAAGTACCTCAAGATGTTGCGGTACTTTAAGTTTTAATGATTGGGAGAGAGTAATAAATGGTTAAGTTAAATCCTTAAAAAAGTGAAGGATTAGTCAAGTGTGTAGTACACCTTAAACCTAAAAAGAAAGTAACCGTGGTCCCTAAAATTAGGAAAACATTCAATGGTCAAAATCGTTTTAGTACTTCACGTTCTAAGAGATGTAGAACTCCGTGTTGAAGGTTAAGTCATGTTTACTTGCTTGGCATGGAAATTTTGTTACCCAAGGAGCTGGCTTAGCTTTTTGACAAAGGCTCTGTTCGTATGCATATAAAATAAGGTGAGAGTGCTTAGCCATTATCTTGAACTTGAGTTTATGTAAATGATGCATGAAAATGCTTTGAAGCATATGTTTTGATTTATGACCTGTTTGACGATCGCATGAAACTGTTGTTTTCAAAAGCTATGATGTTTTTAATTTAAGTGTGCTATCCATGATATTCTGAGCTAGCATGATGTTACTATGAAAGTATGGTTAATGTTGTGTGATTGTTCCAAAGTGTCAAGTTACAAGGCTTTCTAGCCCTTTTATATCCCTTTATGAGAGAGGTTACCCAACTATGAGTTTTTCATTTATCCTTTTAGGGAAGGTTTCCCGTTAAGTGGGGGTTTTTGCCTTAAAGGCGTTGCGGGCTAAGTCCTGAATAGCACATACCACTCGTGCTTGATGGAGAGTGGCCCTCATTCCATCACGTTGTTATCCGTGCATTGAGAATCAAGGTTACAGTACTGTCGAAACTCTTGGTCATGAGGTTAACGACTACTTGGACACTGTTGGGGTTTGAGTCTAGATTTGAGAAAGTGGTCATGCATTTTTAATTTCTGACAGTTGAGCCAGGAATCTATTTCTATTTGCAATACTGAGAAGATTCTGTATAATCTGTGATGTTTTCATGTTCATGCAAATGCATCAGTTTCTATATTTTCGTGGAAAATTGGATGAACTATTTTTAGAAAGAGTTTTCAATTATCCTTACCTAAGTAACTGTCTTTTCTATTCATGATAATACTAAGTGCGCTCTCCTGTAACCTATGTGGTTGCAGATACTAGGAACGGCTAAGAGTTGGTTCACCACATGCGTCATCGAGAAGTTTTGGTTCTGGTGTTGGAAATCGTTTTGGCTAATCTTTCTTTTGTTTGGTTTTAGTGTTGGCAAAGCTTCATGTATAAGATTTGAAGGTTTTTGACCTTTTAAAAGTAATGTATGCCTTGGGATGGTGAATCCCTAGTTACTCATGTTTATCTATTTTTATATTAATATATTTGTGGTTGTTTAAGTTTACTCCTTGTATATCTCTTGGGCTGTCGGTCTGCGGCGGGATCTTATCCCTTTGTATAGGATTGGTGCCTTGCGGGAGCGGAGTGTTACAATTTGGTATCAGAGCTCTCGGTTAAAGGTTTTGTAGACTTGTTAGAGTGTGGTCTGTGGTGGACCATAGGTTAAGTGTGTCATCTTGCAATTTGTTGAGAAGTGTGCTTTAGGCTTGGGGTTGTCATACCTTTGCCTTCAGGCTTCTGACTACCTGGCATTAAGGTCCATTTGGGAAACACGTTCTGCAGACGTAGGGTCCTAATTGGAAGTCTAAACAAGTTATCAGATTATGGAGATAACCCGGGAGGGGTCTTATGTTGCTGTGAGTTTGCGAAGTTTAAGTAATTTATCAGATTGGGGATATGGTCCGGGAGGAGCCTTGTGTTGATGTCGTTTTGTGAAGTCTAAGTGGGTTATCAAATTAAGGAGATGAACCTTATGTCATTAAAACCTTTCGTAGACGATGTTTACAGAGTTGTCACGATATGCCACCTAACTTATACCTGATGAGGAGGTAAGAGGTAAAAGGTTCAAGAATGGATTAAGTTTTTGGATCAAAACAAGGATGACGGTTCTCGAGATGAACAATAATGCAAGACGAGTGAACATAGGGCAAGATGAATTGCAATGCGAGCCAGAAGGACCTGTAACTCTTTAGTTAAACAATTCAAGAATTTGGGTACAAAGGAGTTTGTGAAAATAGTTAGTCCTGTTGACGTTGAAAATTGCTTGAGCGGTGGAGTGCGCATTTTAGACAGACTAAGTTGTTCTTGTGGTAAGTTCTTAAGTATCGATTTATATTCGTTTGACATCTAGACTGTGTAACTTGTATGGGGTTGGAATTCAATTTTTGTTATGGTTTCATTGTGAGTCACAAGGAAGTTCCTTTCGAAAACCTTTTGTGATGTGACCCGTTAGGAAAAAACCTGCTCAGATTAGTGCATAAAAGCTGCTTGTATGGAGAAGGAATTTTCTCATGGGAATGTGTGGATGAGAAGTTGAAGAGTGATATAATTCTAGTGTTTCTGGTGGAGTTACGAAACAACTTAGTGTGAGTACGCGAGAGGAATAAGTGTTTGGATGAGAATAGTGGAAGCGTAAGTGAAACTGTATGAATTAATGGGTATATTTTTTGTAAATTGGCCTTGAGTGAATCGAGTGTCTTGGTAAAATGCGGGTAAGATGAAATAGTTAAAGTGCGAAAGTGGTTTTTGGTTTGGATATGCGGCAGAGAATGTGTGAAGGAATTGAGTAATGATGGTAAGAGATTTTAGAATAAGGAGTTAGTACTGTTCGGTTGAAGTATTGTTGGTTGAGTGGTATGTATGTGGAGGAAAGATGTGAACGTATATTGTGGTATGACGAGGGTTGTGCTTGGGTTGGTATAGGTAAGCATATACCTATGGAGCGTTTAGTCTACGTGGTATGTTTAGCCCAAGTGATGCATTAGGTTCAGGTGGCGGTATTAATCTTGATGGTCGTAAAGCTAGAGTGGTAATTAAAAGTGTGTGTAAAGATTGTGTGTTGAAGATAGACGATAGGGTGACTGTTAAGAACAAGTATCCTTCGCCTAGGATAAACGACCTGTTCGACCAATTGCAAGGAACCAGAGTGTGCTCAAAGATAGACTTTAGGTCAGGATATCATCAATTGAAAGTTCAAGAATCAAATGTACCCAAGACTGCCTTTAGAACCCGTTACGAGCATTATGAATTTGTGGTGATGCCTTTCGGGTTAACGAATGTGCATGCGGTGTTTATGAACCTGATGAATCAAGTGTTTAAAAGTTTTCTAGACCAATTCGTGATTGTATTCATAGATGACATTTTGATATACTCTCGGAGTGAGGAGGAACACAGGGAACATTTGAAGATTTCTTTGCAAACCCTGAGGAAACATAAGTTCGTGGTTTGGTCGTTATCTTCATGATCAGGAGATCGTGTTTGGGAACTGTGCTGGGTGCATGAGGTTTGAAGGGACCATAGACAAATTCAAGAGTGTGGTTGGTTAGTGCTGAGACGATGTATCCTGGGTGTGCTATGTCTTGAGGTTGTTTGTGTTCCACCTTAGGTTCAGAGATGGGTATGCTAATTTCCCATGGCAGCGAAGTATGGAGTAATAAGGTTCAGTAATGTACTGCATCATTTGGCTAGCCTAGGGTATTACGTGAGAAATCGTGGGTTACGATGCCTGTGATCGATGTGTGCTTTGAAAGCGAAAGTGCGGAAGTGCAGAAGATGTCTGCCTGGTTCAGGATGTTCTTGATAACTTTGGAAAGAAGTACTCAGGATTGGATTCCCTTTGTATTGTGCCGTGAGCTTTCTATGAGAGTTGCGTGGCCAGTGGACTCGAAGCCGTGGTGTGGTTGTGATTTGCCTAGCAGGAGTTAGGTGAGTAAGCGTAACCTTTTAGAGTGAGGTTTTGGCGCAATGGGAGTGTTGATGAATGTCTCGGTGCTTGATTGGTGATGAGCTTGTAATCTTATGGTATGGGATGTGTTGTACAAGGTATGCAAATTGATAGTGTTCGTATCTGTGTGCGAATGAGGTTTGAAAGCTGAGAGCATGATGTAACGGATGGTTTGGGGTACTGTGATCGTGGTTAATGGCAGCTGTTTGACTGTGGTCGATGTGGCTTCAAGGTAAAGTTCACAGGGTCCTTGAGAGGCTAAGTGTTTATGAGTACTGGGAGTACGCTGAGATTGGGTCATGCGTTTTGTTGACCTTTTTCTTCTCACTGGAGAGAGATAGAGTTTCTTTGTAGACGGTTGTTTGGTGTGAGTTGTTTCATCTCGGTTAGACGGAGATGCCGGGTTCTTGATCGATTCAGGTTTTGGTTGTGTACTGAGACAAAAAATCTCTGTGGATTTGTTATCCGTGTCGTGACCCTAGGAGTTATGATTCGGGGACTTGTTTCGCCGTGATCGAGTGATTGTGCGTTTACTTCTTCGTGGCTTCAACGTATGGTTCATGGCTACGTGCCTTCTTGGATGTGGAACATCTGTGTGTATTACTTGGGATCCGATTGCTCCGACGATTCGGGACTATAAAGAATCGCATGATGGGGTTAGTATTATCCACAATGGAAGACTGTAAAAGAGTACGTATGACTGTAGTAAACATGATAGGTCGTGATAACCTAGTTAGTGTGGCTCGTTTTGTATGATGGTTGAACCATTTGGGTTGTGTTCCCTGTGAGGTCAGGTTGATGGACCAAGATTGCTTTTGCTTGTTCTTGTTGACAAAGGAATTGGTGTTGAAATGTAGTATTCTTTCTACAGTGATCAGTTGGGAATCGTTAACCATTATGTATAGCTTATTCTGGATTGTGTTGTTATGGTTGTACTTCTAGCTCATGACAGAACGAAAATTTTGTCGAAACAGTGCAGCTGTGATATGCGTATTGTGGGTTACTAATAAACTTTAGTGAGTCTGGATTTGGGTCCTATTTGGAGCTTTGAACTGTTCAAGTTCTTAAAGTCGAGGAGTGGTTATCGACTATGGTAAGTGTTGTGCTTTGGCATAACCGTTTGTTTGGATGGTAGTCCCGAGAGCGTGGTAAGGTATGAATCAGGAAGGATATGATGTTTGAGAAGCCTTGGTTGGCATGGTCTATTCTGACTGCCGCGATTATTTGGTCGGGAATGGAAGGGCCGTGATAAGCCCTTGATGTGAGAGAATTTCTAAGTGTAAGATGCTAGTCTTAGTTGGTGTCTTGGGTTCGAATATTTTGCTATTGTGGACTCAAGGGATTGAGGTATGAGTTAAGAGTTGGAATCGATGTCGGATGATGGCTATCATGTTTGTTCTGTCAGATAATGGCGATCCTGTTTGATGTGAGGCTGATCTGTAGCTTTAGTATCCCTGATTTGATAGCGAGATGTTGAGTTATGTAGTGATGTACGGTTGCACGGGGGACATGATTTGGTTTTGTGTAGGATGCTAGATGTTTATGAGATGTTCTGTCTGTGGAATGTGTTGGGTCGAGTGACTCATTTGGGTCAGGTGACTTTGTGACTGTGGTGCCGAATTGGTTTCCAGTTGTATAGAACCTTGTCTAGGACAATAGTGTATCACCTAGTGTTTCTCCTGGGCAAGAATTGTGGTTCATGATAGATGTTTGAGTAGAGGATGAAGGTTTGAAGGCTTGTTGAGATAAAAAGCATTCTTTGATGTCCAGGTGAGTAAGTAAACTTCTCTCTAGAGTCGGGTGTTGTGTTGTTTCTCGTGGATCGGCGTCGTGTCAGCTTTGAGATGGCATTGTTAGCATCAGTAGGGAAATGATGTGGTAGCAAGATCAGTGGTCGTCTGGCGATCGTCAAAACTCGAGTAGAGTTTGTGCATGGAACATGTGATTTCATGTGATTGATGTCAGAGTTTGACGTCGTGTGTTTGGACTTGTGGAGATAGTCCTCGGTGTGCATGGTGAGGTGTGATTGAGCCAGTTTGTGGCAGTAAGAACGAAGGGATGGTAGTCACTGTGTTTGGGCGTAAAGAGTGTTTGGAATCAAGTACCATGGTGGATTGGTCTTATGTGATGTGTTTATCACTGGAGTAGTATGTTTTGAGGATTGGTAATGTGAGTTGGATCTTAATCCCACGTTTCATGGATGTCGCATGGGTGATAGTGAAGTCAGTAGGACTTGCATGTGTGGGCAGTTTGTGTGGAGTCGTGTTTACCTTGTGTGATGACAGGTTTGGAATTTTAGTTGTTAGAGCATTTATGCTGTTATGCGGTATCGCTAGGTCTACAACAGGGATCGTTAATAGTTTCAGGAGAGTGATTGGCTTCAGTTTCAGTATTTAATTTCGAAGACAAAATTTTTTAAAGGAGGGTAGATTGTAATAAGCCGAACTCAAGATATGAATAAAAAAAGAAAGAACATCTCAAAAGAAACGAAGTCTCGAACCTAAGTTCGATAAGAAGAACCGGCCTGACCCTTTAATCTTTCGAGCCCGAGAACCGAAAAAGAGGGGAAAACACACAAGCATATATTAAAACCCGAATATTGAGGTTAAGAACTCAAGGTTATAAGCCCAAGTTGTTCAAGATAAAAGATAAGCTCGAAAAGTCTAGAAACAAACCTATATGAAACTACCTGAATTTTTTTTCCTACAATTAAATAAAGAAAAACTTTTTGATATATATATATAAATATATATATATATATATACTCAAGTGGCTAGCTACCTAGGGAAGACTGCCAAACTTGGTGGCCAAGTCTCCTAAACCATGGTTAGTAGAAAGTAAATCAAGATTAACTTAATTTAACTATGGCTAGCAAATCTTCTCAAGGAAGCTTCCTCCACTAACCTCAATTATAAAAAGGGACCCAAACCACCAATTCTCCCCCTTGAAATTTTAAGGGAAGAGAGAGGGAGTGAAAGAAAAAGAAAGAAAAAGAAAGAAGAAGAAAGAAGAAGAACCAAAATATTTTGGTAGAATCCATGGATGCTAAAGCTAAGTCCTTGATCCAAATCAGCAAAGAGTGATCTGTATAAGGTAAGCAAGACTCTAACACATCTGATTTTACACCGATCAAACATCTCTTTCATCATTTGAAAACATCAATTAAAGATCAAGAATCGAATATGAATCGAAAAGGAGTCATGGTGAGATTTTAGGACTGTCTTGGTGTAGCTATTGTCTCTTGAAGTTTTCATAAGGTTTTTAATGGATCCATGGCATGAAAAGGTTCTGGAATTGTCATATTTGAGTGCACAAAATATGGATGTAAAGGAAATGGACCAACCATTAACACACATGATGCTAGGAGACTAGATCTAAACATGGCCTGCAATTTGATCATTTCAACCTTTTTGCCCTGAGATTTGAAATATCATAACTCAATATAGAAAATTGATCAAAGCATTATTTTTATGTCCATAGTTATATTTTTGTGTTATATTTCATCGAAAATTGGATTGAACTCATTTGAGTATGTAGAACTCAAGATATTGCAATTCTACCAAAGTTTGTCAGTTTCAGACCAATCAACAGTGCAGACCTAAAAGCCCAAGTTTAAAATGAGATCCGAGTTTTGGCAAAAACATACAAGTTATAATTCACTTTTATATATATCTACCCACCACAAATGTGGACAAAATATTGAGTGTTGATAGGTCAAAACCCCTTTCAAATTCTCTATTGAGTTTCTGCCCTCAAGTGACACTTCTATCACATATTTTTGTGTAGCCCAAAACCCATATTTTGAATGACCTCTTCAGAATGTGATCCACATGAACATTGTAGCTAACATATTGAAGTACTTTCTGCCCAAAAATCAAACCTTAAAGCCTCAGGATGATTCCCCAAAACCGTTTGAAACCCACTATCCAAAACCACCTCTACTGTGTTTTGGCGGCTGACCAGAACCAACTTTTTAACGTGGCCGAAAAGTCTAACTTGTTTCACACAACTACTCTTAGATCTAAACATGAAACTTGTATGGGACATGTTGAAATAGAACATTCTAAAAAATGGGCTAATTTGGATTTGATCTGATATCCCAAAACTGAGACCAACATAGACACTTTTCTGACCAATTCTCTGAGCAAGTGCTGAACCGTTTTTATTTCCGTCAAGTTTTTCACCCTTTTGCCTTAGGTTTTAGCTTTGGTGTTGAACATAAAATTTGTAGGGAATATTTTAATCTAAATCATGACAAAAAATCATAATCATATTCCAAGTCTAAGTACCTCAAGAAGCTACGGTACTTTAAATTTTAATGATTGGGAGAGAGTAATAAATGATTAAGTTAAATCCTTAAACAAGTGAAGGATTAGACAAGTGCGTAGTACCCCTTAAACCTAAATTGAAAATAACCATGGTCCCTAAAATCAAGAAAACTTTCAATGGTCAGAATCATTTTAGTACTTCACGTTCTAAGAGGGGTAAACTCCGTATTGACAATTCAGTCATGTTTGCTTGCTAGGCATGGAAGTTTTGTTACCCGATGAGCAATCTTAGCTCTTTGACAAAGGCTCGGTTCGTATGCATATAAAATAAGGTGAGAGTGCTTAGCCATTATCTTGAACTTTAGTTTATGTAAATGATGCATGAAAATGCTTTGAAGCATATGTTTTAAATTATGACCTGTTTGACAATCGCATAAACCTGTTGTTTTCAAAAGCCATGATGTTTTTTAATTCATGTGTTCTATCTGTGATATTCTGAGCTAGCATGATGTTACTATGAATGTATGGTTAATGTTGTGTGGTTGTTCCAAAGTGCCAAGTTTCAAGGGTTTCTGGCCCTTTTATATCCCTTTATGAGGGAGGATATCCAACTACGGGTTTTTCATTTGTCCCTTTAGGGGAGGTTTTCCGTTAAGCGGGGGTTTTTGCCTTAAAGGTGTTGCAGGCTAAGTCCCGGACAACACATACCACTCGTGCTTAGTGGAGAGTGGCCCTCATTCCATCACGTTGCTATCCGTGCATTGAGAATTGAGGTTACGGTACCGTCGGAACTCCTAGTCGTGAGGTTGATGACTACTTGGACACTGTTGGAGTTTGAGTCTAGATTTGAGAAAGTGGTCATGCATTTTAAATTTGTGGCGGTTGAGCCAAGAACATATTTCCATTTGCAATACTGAGATGATTCTGTATAATCTGTGATGTTTTCATGTTCATGCAAATGCATCAGTTTCTATATTTTCGTGAAAAATGTGATGAACTATTTTTAGAAAGAGTTTTCAATTATCCTTACCTAAGTAACTGTCTTTTCTGTTCATGATAATGCTAAGTGCGATCTACTATATCCTCTATGGATGCAGATACTAGGAACGGCTAAGAGTTGGTTCACCATAGTCATCATCGAGTAGTTTTGGTTTTGGTGTTGGAAATCGTTTTGGCCAGCCTTTCTTTTGTTTAGTTTTAGTGTTGGCAAAGCTTCATGTATAAGAATTGAGGATTTTTAACATTTTAGAAGTAATGTTTGCCTTGGGATGGTGAATTCCTAGTGACTCATGTGTACCTCTTTTGATATTAAGAAATTTGTGGCTATTTAAGTTTACTCCTTGTCTATCTCTAGGGCTGCCAGTCTGCGGCAGGATCTTATCCCTTTGTGTAGGATTAATGCCTTGCGGGAGCGGGGTGTTACAAATTGAGCTGCTCGAATTTGATCTAATAAGGTTAGTGTTACAAATTGCTAATAGGCCTCCATTCTTTCCTATGGCAAGATGGGTTCTAAGCGTTCGCATTTCAAAAAAAGTATCAGTTCGTACCGCTCGTAGATGCGCTATTTTTTCCAATGATTTCTGACTTAGGCCATCTACCACGACATGGGCCTACCTCGGATGATAGTGAATCATGCAGTCATAAATCCTTAATTAAGTCTATCCATCTCATTTGCCACAAGTTCAGTTCTTTCTTGGTGATAATATACTTCAAGCTCTAATAATCTGTAAAGATCTCACAAGGGACGCCATGCAAATAATGTCTCTGTATCTTGACCTCGAAGACGATTACGGCTAACTCTAGATCGTGGGTAGGGTGATTCTTCTCATAAGGTTTTAATTTTCTAGACGTATAGGCAATAACCTTCCCTTGTTGCGTCAAAACGCAACACAAACCTTGGTGTGACGCGTCGCTATAAATAACAAAGCCCTCATTGGCTAACGGAATGGTAAGTACAGGTGATGACACTAGTTTGGACTTCAACTCTTGAAAACTTCGTTCGCATCCATTGGGCCATTCAAACTTGACATTCTTCTGAGTCAACCGAGTCAAGGGTTTTGCTATTAGGGAAAGTCATGAATAAAATGCCGGTAATAACCAACTAACCCCAAAAATCTTCGTATCTCTTTCATGCTAGCTCGCCTTTTCCAATTGACTATTGCTTCCATGTTCATTGGGTCCACTAGTATTCCCTCTCCAGAAATAACGTGACCCAGATACACCACTCGATCCAACCAAAACTCACACTTTTTGAATTTTTCATACAACTAGTGCTTCCTCAGGATCTACATGGAAATATGTAAGTGTTCCCTGTGTTCCTCATTACTCTGAGAGTATATTAGATTGCAATCTATGAACACAATCATGAATTGGTTCGAAAAACTTCTAAACACTCGATTCATCAGGTCCATAAACACTGTACGCACATTCGTTATCCTGAAAGGCATCACCTGTAACACCCCGCTCCCGCAAGTCACTAAACCTGTACAAAGGGATGTGATCCCGCCGCAGACCGACAACCAAAGAGAAAGACAAGGGATATAGATATTAAGAGATCAAATAAGAACTTCTAAGAAACCACAACACCTTAATGTCAAAAGAGGTATACAAGAGTCACTAGGGATTCACCATCCCAAGGGCATACATTACTTCTAAAACACCAAAAACCTTCAAGGTCTTATTCATGAAGCTCTGCCAAAACTAAAAACTAAACAAAAGAAAATCGAACCAAAACGATTCCTAACACCAGAAGCAAAACTACTCAACGACGCCTGTGGTGGACTAACTCCTAGCCGTTCTTGGTATTTGCAACCACAGAAATTACAAGAGAGCGCACTTAGCATTATCATAAACAGAAAAGGCAATTACTTATCTAAGGATAACTGAAAACTCTTTTTAAAAATAGCTCATCACATTTTGTCACGGCCCAACATCAGGGTCACGCGAAAGCCCACCCAAAACACAGTTTGAGAAAATAAGATTTGCAATTGGAAAGCCCTCAACTGTAAAAATATACATCATTTGAATAAAAATTTGCATAGTTCAACTCTTATAAACTGAAAACATGCATCTCATACATGAATAAGCATATCGCCTAAAGGCGTACAAAACCAGCTATCACAGGCGTTACATGAAAAAGTACATCTACAAACAAAAGGGAAAACTACAACAAGTCTTCCATCACCTCTACAACTAGGTCAACTCCACATGCTCACCTGAAAAGGTTTTACAGCAAAAACCCACACCGTGAGCCGAAGCCCAATAGAACATAGACAATAAAACTATCAAGCAGGCTTTGCAATTACACACACACGGGCTCAACCACAGGAGCCAAAAAGGTTTTCCTTCCAAAACCATAAGTTTGCATCAGAATATCCCGAGTCTCAAAAAGGTTTTATCTGATAAACCTTACGTCTTTCATCCTTCAAACTGTGCATATCATCCTAACAGATATCATGCCACAGTTAAGGGAAAGCTGTAAATAAATAGTACGCTCCACTCAGGTCACACAGCCGAGGAGAAAAGATGTAAATGAAATCCTACGTACCGACTCTACCGTACAGACAAAGGTAACAACTATAGACTCCTGCTCATTACCCTAGTCCTAAACCACTTAAGGCCTGCTAGGTAATGACAAGTTCTATATGGAGTTACAACAATGCCATTCCGGAGACAACCGACTTCTTTACGAATTTCAATGACCGATGGGAAAGCACGCAAACTACACATCTGCTTCTTTACGGATTGCCACGACCGATGGACGAAGCATAACCAAACCACGCACTTGTTTCTTTACGGTTTGCCACGATCGATGGACGAAACATAACCAAACCACGTTTACGGGGATTAATCCGAGGGACCGTAGCGAACCTACTCTGTGCACGCTTTTAGAATTCCACCAAGGAGCAATAGAAGCTCAACTCATAACCACACATTGTCACGGTACATCTATAGAAACATTTAAAAACCCACCGTAGCTTAACTACGAAAACCCTCAAAACAGTTTATACAACACATGCATAAAAGAGATCCAATCCATTAAAATGGAGATCTAAAATTATTTCCAACAAAACATTTAGGAGTTGAGATTCAACCCCGCAGGTTAGCTCCAAACCTCTAAAAAGACATTTTTCACCATTTTCATAAAAAAACCTCGTTTTCAAACCTTCTTTTGAAAACTACAGATACCACGTACCCGAAACATGTATACAACCAAGAAAAGTCGTAAAAATCTACTTATCAAAAAACCACGGTTACACATGAAAATCACATTTTATGTATTTTTTACCCGGTGAAAACACGTATAATCACATATATCACCCTTGTATAGTAGTAGGGTCTAGAATCCTACCTCTGAGAGTCAAGAACTCGACTTCTCAAAATTAAAAGGCGTCAGAATGAGAATCCATCCGGATGGTTGCGAAGCTCTCAGTCCCGATAGCAAGGATCCACAAAGGATCAAACACAAAACCAAGCTCCGGGCCCTCAAAGCTAGAGAGAAGGCAGAGAAAAGGGGTTTCTTAGCCTGGAAGAAAGAGAATATCAAAATATGCCCCTGGGATATTTGTAAACACACCAAAAACATTATGTCCAGTCTATCGAACCCCTAAGTTCGGTCTACCGAACCCAAAAAACTCATTTCAGTCGACTGAACCGAGCCCCTCAGTCGACCGAACGGCTGGGCAAATAGTTTTTTGACGTTTTCAAGGCAAAAACTAGTTTCTAAGGTCCAAACAAGCCTCTACCAAATCCCAAAAAGTGTATAACACATTTATACATGCTGTTCTACAATTGTAAAGCATAAACCATGCATTGATGCTATTCATATACTGAAGGAAACACATCAAATATATAAAATAACCTAAAAGATAAGGGTCAGGGTCTCACACATTTTCTACAAAAATATAAAAACTGATACATTTTCTTGAACATAAAAATATCACAGATTATACAGAACCATCTCAGTATTGCAGACAAAAATATGTTCCTAACTCAACCGCCACTAATTTAAAATGCATGACCACTTTCTCAAATCTAGACTCAAACCCCAACAGTGTCCAAATAGTTGTCAACCTCACGATCGGGAGTTTCAATGGTACCTTAACCTTAATTTGCAATGCACGGATAGCAACGTGATAGAATGAGGGCCACTCTCTACTAAGTACGAGTGGTATGTGCTAAAACCCATGACTCAGCCAAAAATCCTTTAAGGCTAAAACCCCAGCTTAACGAAAAACATCTCCTGTAGGGACAAGTAAAAAATCCATAGTTGGGCAATCCTTGTAACTTGGCACTTTGGAACAGCCACACAACATTAACCATACTTTTATAATAAAATCATGCTAGCTCAAAATATCATTGATAGCACACTTGAATTAAAAATATCATGGCTTTTGAAAATAACAGGTTCATGCAATCGTCAAACAGGTCATAGTTCAAAACATGCGTTTCAAAGCATTATTAAGCATCATTTACGTAAATTCAAGTTCAAGATAATGGCTAAGCACTTTCACCTTGTATTATATGTGTATGAACTGAGCCTCCCCCGGCAAGCTGAGAAGAACCCCTGGGTTCTACAACCTTTGTGCCTAACAAGTAAAACACGACTCGACTATTAACACGGAATCCTTCCCTTTTAGCATGTGAAATTAAAAAGATTCAGACCATTGAATGCTTTTTATTTTTAGGGACCATGATTACTTTCTTTTTAGGTTTAAAGGGTACTACGCACTTGCCCAATCCTTCACTTGTTTAAGGATTTAACTTAACCATTTATTACTCTCTTTTAATCACTAAATTTTAAGGTACCACAGCATTTTGAGGTATTTAGACTTGGAGTTGGATTATGATTTTTGGTGGTGATTTAGACTATAATATTCTCTACAATGTTTATGTTTTACACCAAGGTCAAAACCTAAGGAAACTAGGTGAAAAACTTGACGGAAACAAAAATGGTTCAACACTTGCACAGAAAATTGGCTAGAAAAGTGTCTTTGTTGGTCTCGATTTTGGGGTATCAAAACAACTCACAGTGAGCCCTTCTGTGGATATGTTCTAGTTTAACATGTCTGCTACAAGTTTCATGTTTAGTACTAAAGGTGGTTATTTGGAACAAGTTAGAGGTTTTGGGCATTTTAAAAAATAGGTTCTGTCAGCCGCCAAAAACTCAGTAGAGACGATTTTGAACAGAGAGTTTGAAATAGTTTTGAGAGACTTTACCAAGGCATCTAGGTCTGATTTTTTAGACAGAATGTAGTTCCATATGTTAGCTACAATGTTCATGTAGACCACATTTGAAGTAGGTCACTAAAAATATGGGTTTTGGGCTAGATAAAAAATATGCGACAGAGGTGTCTTTTGAAGGCAAAAACACAACAGAGAGTTTCAAAGAGTTTTTGAACCATCACCACTCATATTATTGGGCTTCTTTTTGGTGGATAGCTAGATATACATTTTTTCTACAACTTTAATGATTTGGCCACAGCTCGAATCTAATTTTAAACCTTGGTCTTTAGGTCTGCATTGTTCACTAGTCTGAAACCAACACACTTTGGTAGAATTACTATATCTCGGGTTTCACTCACTCAAATGCTTTCAAATCAATTTTGGATGAAAGATAACACAAACATCTATGTCTGGATAGAAAGAACACACTTATAGAATATTTCTACATTGAGTTATGATGTTCCAAAGATCAGGATAGAAAACTCAAAATGCCCAAAACTCAAGCCTTTTTTGGTTCTAGCCTCTTAGTGTCATGTGTATAAGTTTTTGACCCATCTTCTTCGTATACATGTGTTATACTTCAATATATAAATTTTCCATAGCTTATAGAAGTCATGGAACCCAAGGAAAAACCCACAGTAACTCACAACTTCAACATTCATACCGAACTGTCCAAGAAATCTAACCATGACGCCTTTATTTTTGAGTTTTCGATTCTTGATCTTAGATTTTTGCTGGAAAATAATGAAAGAGGTATTTGATATGTATAAAATCAAAAGTGTTAGAGCCTTGATTACCTTGTTTAGAAGTTATTTATTGGTGATGGAAAACCTTGGACTTAGCTTTCAAGTTCCATAGATCTTCCTCCTTCTTTCTTCTTCTTTCTTTTTCTTTCTTCTCTTTTCTTCTTCCTCTCTCTCTCTCTCTCTCTCTCTCTCTATATATATATATATATATATATGCATGAAATTATGAAGAAAAAGGGTGGGTTAAGTCTCTTTTTATAGCAAAAGGTCAAATAAGAAGCTTCCTTGGGAAGCTTGGTTAAACATAAGTTTAGGAATCTAACCTTAGTTTCTTTATACTTAACTTGAGTTTGTGAAACTTGCTCACCAAGTTTGGCACATTCTCCTAAGTTAGCCACTTGAGTGTGTATATATATATGATATATATATAAAAATAATTTTTTTATTTAATTCTAGGAGAAAATTCGAGTATTTTTCACAAAGGTTCATTTCTTGACATTTTGAGCTTAACTCTTGTCTTAAACGATTTAGGCTTATAACTTTAACTTCTTATCCTCAATATGAGGATTTTAATATATGCTTGTGTATGTAGATATCCTAATTTGACCCCGCCTAATCTTAGGAGAATCTGATGATGAAAACAGTTGGAATGGTGCCTCAATTCGATCCTCGGAAAATGATCCAAGCTCGGTATTTGAACTCAAAACCTTCAAACCAATGAAATTATGTTGAACCACCAATAACTTTCTATGCATGTTATTCCAAATGTGGCGACCGCTATGTTCATTGAGGCGACCGCCAATAGAACCTATTGGAAACTCTAGCCAAAAGTGGTGACTGCCAACTTCAACCTGGCGACTGCCAACTTGCATTGTGGTGACCGCCAATAGAACCTTACGAAACTTTTCAAACATGGCGATTGCTATCTCCCAACTTAGCGACCACCAGCTTTAAATAGCCTGACATACCTTAGAATGTGGCAGCATCTCATTGGTTGAAGAATTCTATAAATACCGTACCCCAGCATATGTTTTTAAGATAGAATTTTGGTGAGAGGTTTAGTGAGAGAAGCTCTGTCTAGTTGCTGAGTAATCCGAGCCTCGACGCCGAAACCCTGTCAAAGTACCATGAGCCAAATCTCCAACCGATACTGAAATCCCATCTTGGATCATTGCCCGAGGATCAAATTGCCATTCCCCGACTTGAGAATTCCTTGGTAATCTAGGAACCTTATTTGGATCACCGGTCTTTCTAACTCCACATTATATTTCTTTGGAGCGACCAGGTTAATTTGATCATTTCATCTATACTACGTTTTTACATTGCTTATAATTACTTTGTTTATGTTTGAATTCAATTTTTAACTTATTTAGCTTACTTTATTTATTTATTTGCTTACTTACATTAAGTTATTATTCTATCAATTAGTGCTAACATAATTTAACGATATGACTAAACAATGTCGTTATTATTATAATACAAGCACTTATACAAAAATAGTTTCAATTGTCAATATTGCACCCATTTAATGCTAATTTTTCTTTTAATGTTAATTTTGTATTTTCTTTATTAGTATCTTGTTTCTTTTTCTTTTAATATTATTTAATATTTAATTTAATGCTAATATATTTTTTCTTTTCGTTTTCTTATAATATAGTTTTTTTTATGTTCTATTCCTTTTTTAATGCTAATGTTTCTTTTTACTATTTGGTTTAATTTTTTTTAGAATGTTCCATTTAATATTCTTTTTCTTTTAATATTAGAATTTATTTTTCCTATACAGCTTCTTTTTCTTTTTCTTTTTCTATAGTTTTATTTTCTTTTCATGGTATTTTTCTTTTGTTAAACTAAAAAAATCATAAAATGTCTTTTAGTCTAGTTTTCATCTTTGAGTGTATTTTTCTTTTCTTTTGTTTTCTTTTCCTTTTACTTTCTTCTGTCTCTTTCAAAAAATATAAGAAGTGAATAATTAGCCTTTTCTTTATTAATAGTATTTTCTAACATTTTTATTCTTTATCCTTTTGTACACTTTTTGATAATATGTCCATTTTTTAAGCATATTTAGTGTTAGTAATTTTTAGCAATTTTGCTTGTTTTTTTATTTGAAATCATGCTAATTTAGGTTGTTTAAATAACATTGCATGTGGGTGTGCTCCCTGTATCCTTTAGTTAGAAATTACATACCGTAGAACTTAAGATTTTTCTTTTGATACTTGTTTTATTTGGTATTCTATATACACATGTTATGTATTTTCTATACTTAATTTTGGATATTCCCTATTTGCCTCTATTTTCTTTATTTGCATGCATTTGAGAAATCTTATTAAAGAACCAATGATAATTAGTAGAGGCCAACCTTACGGTTGGGCGAACGGGGTGCCTAACACCTTCCCCGATTCATACCTTAGCCCCATGACCCTTTTTCTCTGGTTAAATGTTTTAAACATCAGTAGTTATTTTTGTTTTTCTTAGTTTTTTTTAAAAACTAAGTGGTGACTCTAATTCCAATAAAAAAAAATTTTCAAAATTTGGCTTTCAAGGTGTTAAAATATTTTTTAAACATATTTTGAATCCCTTATTTTTGAACATTTCTAAAACCCCAAAATTTCAGCACCACAGTATTTTCTGGCGACTCTGCTAGGGACTGGTTTATAAAATCAAATAAGAGGGCTAGACTTTAAAACATTATTAGTTCTTAATATGTATTTCTCATTTGCATTTTCGCATGCATGTGCATTGTTCTTCAAACCCCCATGCCTTGTCGACCTGACGCCCTGAACATTCATCCGTTTCGGGGATTACTGCGAAGACGGACAACTTTTACTGACTGTACACTATCGTAGGTGTAGTAAAAGAGTTCAAGCGTACTATTTGACCATGTCCAGCATGGGAGGTGTATACCCGACTCTATTCAAAAGGTACCCTGTTTGATTGATCAAAACTGGCCTTTTGCATATAGTAGCTTAGAACCCCCCATTAGGTGCTGCTAACCCGAGTAGGATTATGTGCTTTCTTAATTGTATGATTTGATTGCATATTGTTAGGATTGTTCATTTGGGTTTAAGCTAGTTCTTTTTCCAGGCTCGGCCTGGATTTTCTGTTATCCCTTGCTAATTAGGTTAGTTTTGCCTTCAGGTTCTTACTCGGGCTTTATTTGTCACCATATTCAGTTTTCATGACGTAGCTTTTTTTCGGGGTTATACCCATGCTTTGTTTTCAAGCTTCTGGGAGAGTTCTTTTCTTTTTCAGGTTCTTCCCGGGTTATTGGTTTCTCTCCGTTGTTATAAGCTCGCTTCTTTCGAACCTTTGTTATACCTGTGTGAGTTAGTTCTGCTTTCCTACCAGATTGCTGTCCATTGTCTGTTAGAATTGTAGATCAAATCGGTCTCTTGAGAGTTAGAACTGTTTCTTTGCCAGAATGCTACCCGTTTCTCCATTTAAATGAACCTCCCATCTAGAATCTAGTTAAGATTTTCCTTAGCCTTCACCCCAGGTCATCATATGTCCTGTTGTTATGCTGACAGTATAAGCCCAGCAGGGGTATTGTTTCAGCTTCTGTGATTATCGGCTTATGATTTGATATTTTGGGTATCTGGGATGTTTGTTATCTGCCGACAGAATTCTTATCCGATAAGTGTTTGATACTGGTCATTCTCCTTTTTGGGATCCAGGTTTTCTTCAGGTCTAGATCATTGAGCTAGAAAGATTACAATCGACACATGTCTGGGCAAGATCAGGGTCAAGCACACTCTATAGAATATCTTAACAGTCAGCTGAAATGGCAGAGAATGAGGTGAACTTGATAACTCTGATGAGAGTTATTACTGAGATACAAAGAGCTATGGAGCAATAGACCCAAGCTCAAAACCAATGTCTGGTACAAATTCGGGTGATCCTGGCTCGTCTGCCAGGTTCCAACGGACAGCTGAAAGATACAAACGAGAACAGTGAAGATTTCTGGGACGATAACCAAGGACAGAAAGCACCGTAAGTTACTGTACCACCTCGGGTCCCCCGCCCGATGGTAGTAGAGGAAGAAATTATTGCTCAGTCTAGGGAATCCACTTTGGCAGAAAAGATCGATCGAATGGAGAAGGTGCTGAGAAAGGCTAAGGGTGTAGAAGAGTACATGCTGAATGTGGGCAGTTTATGTCTATTTCCAGATGCCAAATTGTCCAAAAAATTCAAACTGCCAGAGATGGAGAAGTTTGATAGCATTGGAGATCCACGAATTCATCTGAGGATGTATGTTGGAGCTCTCTCCACCATGGGGATTGACGATCAGCTCAAGGCCCAACTATTCCACTGATCACTTTCTGGGGCAGCACAAATGTGCTTTCTTTCCCCAGAGGTGGCCAAAACTAGAACTTGGGAAGATATAGCTACGGCCTTTATCATTCAATATAGCTACAATGTCCAGCTGGACGTAACTACCCGAGAGCTAGAGACAGCTCACTAGGAGAACTGGGAATCGTTTGTCGATTTCCTATCTAGGTGGAGGGGTAAAGCTTCCTAGATAAAAAACCAACCCACTGAGAAAAATAAGTGCGAATGGTGGTGAAAGACCTGCAGTCCCCTCTGAAGCGTTACCTTATCACACAGTTGCTCTCTACTTTTGAGCAGCTATTTGACGCTAGGGTGCTGATCGAAGACGCCATTCAATCTGGGGAAATTGAGAAAGTAGAACCCAGCTAAAAATCGAGAAGGACCTTCCCTGTAAATAACAAGAATTAGTTTGCTGTTACCAACCTTGTGTCACATTCGAACGAGGTAAACCTCCTGAACCCTTCTTCCTCTACCCAGCAACCTAGCAACAATCACTAGGCAAGCAACAGTCAGCAGGCACAACAACAACCAAGTAGATTTTTCACTCCCCTTAATATTTCACAAACCACTGCCCTAAATTGACTTGTCGAGAAGGGGCTGATCAAGTTGTTGGATCCCATGCTAGTGCTTGATCTCCTTTCCCTAAGATACAATGCTTCACAGAATTGCACTTATCACCAGGGCCACAGACATTTGACTGATAAATGTATGAGACACCAACATGAAATCTAGGATCTCATCGATAACAAGGTGATTCCCACGCCGTCTGCTGCTCCAATGCAAAATGTCACGACTAACCACCTGCCAAACCATGCCAAGCAGTTTGGGGTGAACTAAATAACTCTAGAACGGTTTGAAGATCCGAGTAGTATATCTGATCAGCGTGTTGGCCACGCCCTCGTGTTTTAGTTACTGAGGATCAGACAGCATGATCATTTATTATGGCTAGAAATGGTCGGGATAAGATGGAGGAATAGAATGATAATGCTTGGGGATGGTATCGAATGGTAATCCAAGCCTACCAACAAGAAGAGGAGGAATGCAATGAGGAAGACGATTATCCGCTGGATTGTCCGGCACGACCTTATAGGTTTAGGCACATGCTTGATGGCTTTACTCTTCCCTAACTTTTTGAGGAGGAGGTATACGTCGATGAGATGCAATCCTATTGGTTAGTAAGGGTTGCGCTGAAATCAGATGGGGCTGAGTGGGCCAACTTTTGGTCTACTCAAGAACAACACGTGGAATACATCAGAGAAGACATCTGGGAAGAGGTCGATAATACGTGGACTATTGACAATGATGAGGAAAGAAGAGGAAGAGCAATGATCGGCGAGTTAGATGATCTATGCGCATTTGAAAGCCCTTTGTGCATAGATGAAGTAAGGCAAACTGAAGGTGCGATACCGGGATAATGGGATCTTGAGGACAAAGTGGAACATTTAACCAGGAGTGGACGGGATTTCAAGCCGACTTAGTTGGAGAAAGGGCAGTCAAGCAGGAAAGAGAAAGAGAAAGAACAAGAAGAAGAAGATGACGTTGTGCTGAAGCAGCTTAAAAATACATAGGATAATGTCAGCATCTAGAGCTTATTGATGGCCTCACATAAACATAGACAAGTTGTGCTGAAGGTTCTGAATAAAGCCAGTGTTTCAATAGATACGACCCTAGAGTAGCTTGTTGGACTCATTCTACCAGCTGTAGAGCCAAAAGTCATCTCCTTTTCTGATAAGGATCTACTAGTGGAATGGAAGAATCATAACAAACCCCTTCACATAACCATTAAATGCCTGAAAAAATGGGTTTCGGTGACTCTTAGTGATAATAGGTCTGCGTTAAATGTTTGTCCGCTTAGAATAGTAGTTTACTTGGGAGTAAAGCCGAAACATTTCACACCTAGTAATCAAGGAGTCCGGTCTACGACAACACGAGAAGAGATGTGCTAGCCTTGGTATCATTTACATTATCAGTAGGACCTCTGGAGACATCAGTTGAGTTCTATGTACTGGACGTACCGGCCTCTTTCAATCTGTTGCTAAGCAGGCCATGGCTGCATAACCCGAACGTCCAGGCAGTGCCATTGACTCTTCACCAAAAGTTGAAACTCATAAAGAATGGGGAAGTTCTGACTATCCATGGAGAAGATAGCATCAAACCCCCAAGAGGAGAAGGCTCGACTCTCTTGGAGGTTCAGCATGGCAAAGGGGATGTGTCGTTAAGTGGCTTTTGATTCGACGAAGCACAGGTTATGCAAATGCTATTGAATGAAGAACAGATGTATATCAACCCAAGAGCAATTACAATGATGAAACAAACGTCCTACTTCCCGTGCACGGGGTTAGAGTGTAAACAACAAGGAATTCCTGAATCTGTCCTTGTATTGTCGGCTTCTCACCATTTTGGTCTTGGATACAAACCGATGGAAGAAGATTTAGAAGGGCCAAAAAGGGGATGGAAGGCTAACTATTCCAGAACACTCAATGGGTATTTTATCAAAAAAGAAGAAGACTTCCCTTACTGTTGCTTCCCAAAGCCATGGATCGACGAAGAAACCAACCAAAAGTTGCCAGGACTAGAGTGTTGGAGGCAAAACTGCCAAGATTATTGTTTTTGTAAACGATTTTGGGTAAAAAATAAACTGAATGAGAAAACGTTGAAACGGGCTCCTGATAAAATTTTTGACGAACAACGATCAAAATAAAACCCGTGCAACCAGAGTTAATTTAGAATAATACCTTTTGTCGATCTAATCTTCAACTACGACTTGATTCCAAGTTGAAGCTCCAATAAGATCTTCTACTATATTCCCTTATGCGATCCTTGAACGTAGTGTGGGCTACGATCCTCCGAGAACTCGTATAGACAGAACCCCAATATATTTAAGTCTTGAAAGAAAAAAATAATATCATAATGATAAGGATATATAATCAATATAAACTGGTTCAGCCTACCTGCATATATATAGGGCTACAGCAGAGACCTAAGAAGTAATTATGAGTTAGACTTCCAGTGGAACATAGACACCTACTAGAGGTTTCTGCAATTATGGAAAGACATGCAGCAGTTTTTGCAATTTTTATAAAATACTATATTACAGTTCACACCACTAAAGAACTATAATTGCACTCTTACCCATAATCTTAAGACCTTCTTGCATTGAGCTCCTGTTATTAAATGCTTACCATTTCTCCTCACGTTAAGATTTTCGATATCTGTTAATTAAATTTAATTACTCACAATTTAATTTAATCGACATCTTGATATTTCATAGCCCTTCCACTAAACTTATTTGACCACCGAATAATCAAATCTATCTGTAGGGTTTGGCCCGGTCAAAACTTATAAGCATCCTTAAGAGTGTATCGTCAATCCCAATATTTCGAAATGAGGATTCTGTTATTCATTAATATTTTCCATATAAATAATACCGCTATCCAACTCACCGGGAATATAGACCCATATAAGATCGCACCCTCTAA
>JAUMHN010419851.1:0-19816 GCA_032360265.1 Heliamphora ciliata
GTGCAAGCCGTACTCTACACACCAGATTAAATACTATACAGAATATCAGACATCCATGCATAACATTAAAGAAATGACACACATACATTGCTCATAAAAATTTTCATAAAATGAAAAATTAATTTTATTAAATAAAATTAAATACTAAAAATATGGTTTTCAATATACCAACCCTAACAAGGATTTGGGCTAGATCTTTACACGGGTCATTATCAATTGGGTTGTTACAATTAGGGTCCGAATCGGGTCATTACAGGTTTTCTGTGTGCAAATCGTACTCTAATACTAAATTAAATACTGTACAGCATAAAGGATAACCATGCATGACATTGAAGAACTGATATTGCATACATTGCTCATTAAGATTCTCATAAAATGAACAAATAATTTTATTAAAAAAAATAAAATACTAAAATAAAAAATAAATTCTTGATTTTTAGTATACAATCCTGACAACCTCCCACTTATACTCAAAATCATGCTGTCATAAATTTGACTCCCATGCCCTCTACATGACTATCAAAAGTCTTAACCGGAAGGCTCCGTGTAAAAGGATTTGCAAGGTTGTCTCTTGATGTACTCTTGGTAACAGTAACATCATCCATCTGTATAATTTCTCGTATCTGGTGGAACTTGTGCTCAATGCGCTTTCCTTTGTGGACTCTTAGCTCATTCGAGTTTGCAACCATTCTGCTATTGTCACAATAAAGTGTAATAGCCGACAGAACTGATGCCACCACATCTAGTGTGAGACCCTAACCCGTTTTCTTTTTTCAGCGTTTTTGGACGCGCGTTATGTGCTTTCGTTTGAGCATATTTTTACTACTTTTGATGCATGATCGGGCTTAGATATGCATGCAGGGTAGGTTCCCGGGGCCGTGGGACGTTGTGGAATGACTTTCAAAATTTGAAAAAAAAAGATATTTTGGAGGCCTATAAATATTTGGAGTTAGATATTTTCAAAAAGATATTTTCTAAAATTTCTCCAACAAGCTTCTTGTTTTCTCTCAACCTTCTCTCTAAGTTCTTAAGGGCCCGAGGCTCAATTTTCAACGATCCAACAACGGATCCAACAACGGATCCTTGCTATTGGCACGGTGGGCTAGGCAACCATTCGGTCAGATTTTGATTCCAGCGAGGCTCGATTTTGCACGTAATCGAGGCATCGAGTTTTGAACTCATCGAGATAGGATTCTGACCTGTACATTTTATAAAGGTGCTACGTGTAATCGGGTGTCTTTTTACCGGTTGGTTTGCTGTAGATCTGAGTTTATGTTCAATTGGGTTCTTGGGTGAAAAACTGGTTTTTTATCGATTTCGTGGATGAAATTGGGTGTCGGGAGCCTCTTTCGAGGTCTTAGTGTTAGGCCTGGGTGTACGTATGTTTGAGGGTGTTGAAAAGGGAGTTTTGAGGCTTCAATCTGAGGTTTGAAGGGCTGACCCTAGCTTAAAAAATGGTTTCTGAGAGAGTTCGGTCGATTGAACTCATAGGTTCAGTTGACTGGATCATGGTTTTGGGGTTCGGTTGACTGAACTGTGCGTGAGGCATTTTGGTGGTTTTCCAGTGTGTTGTTCAGTCGACTGGGGGCTTGGGTCAGTCGACTAAACTCCTGGGCAGTGTGATGGTGGTTCGATGGTTGGGTTTTGATTTTCGATTGGTGTCCTATGGTATTCAATTGATTGATTTATGAGAATTAGTCGATTCAAATACCTATGGATTCCTTTTGGGGTTCGGTTTGTCGTGTGGTGGTTTGGGGGTCGTGAGTGGCCTCGAGTGTTTTGTTTAGATGCCGTCCTTGGGTTGACGTGCATGGTTAGGTTTTGGGAGTCGTGGCACGGTTGTGTGCGTGTCGGTTATGCTCTGGACGTGTAGGTCCATGGTTCGATTTTAAGGTTGGGTTTTGGTAAGAATCGGTTGGAGGAAGGTCTAGGTGTTGGTTGTCCGGTGTGTGAACGGGTCACGGTTTTGTGGATGGGTCATTCGGGTATTGGATGACGGGTGTGTGGCATGTGATGTCGTGTCGGGTTTTGTGACGAGTGATGCCACGATTTGTGGTTATATGGCTATGTGCGCTTATAGCTGGCTTTAAGTATTTATAACTATTTATTTATATATGGATTATGTAAGTGGATTACATGGCATGATATCTTATGTGTATCGTGGTTGCATGCTGTAAAACTCAGAGTTTTATTAGGCATGGATGTGATGGATCTATGGGGCATATGTATGTGGTGTATGTGGTATGTTATATGCATTTAAAACCCTGATTAGGTTATGCATAGGAATGTTTGGCATTATCCCGTAGTTTTCGATGTTACCCTGTTAATTTTAGTTTTTTCTTGTAATATGCGGTGTTATCCCGTGGTATGTGGTGTTATCCCGTAATATGCGGTCTTATCCCGTGGCATGCAGTTTTGTCCTGTGGTATAATCCGTAGTCGGCGGTTCCATCCCGTGACTTACGGTAAAGTATGCGGTTTTATCCTGTGGTTTGGTTGGCGATTTTAACCCGTGGTTTGGTCTATGATTTTACCCCATAGTATACGATTTTATCCCGGAAATGTATGTTTATGTATGGATCTTTGTCTCAGTGTTAGGACTGTGGTTGCGGCGTATGAGGGCCGGTTGTATGTATCATGGATTGTGTGTGTTGCACTATGGGACGGATAGACCAATTTTCAAACTATTTTAAGAGTCGTGTGAATCGCGATCTAAAAACACCTTTTTCAACTATTTTCGGGCTCATGTGAGTGAGTCAAAAGATGGTTTGTATCCTCGCTTTCCCGTTTGCATGTGAAAAACTATTTTCAAGACTTGAAAGAGAGTCTAAACCTGCACTTCGATTTTTCTAGCATATTTTGTTTATACTGCATGCTTGTCTTGTTTCTGCTGAGTCTTGGCTCACGATGTGGGATTTGCTTTTCTTCAGGTACCGGTCACGCTGGTTGATCTGGAGGTGCCGGAGGACGTGGAAGGGTCATAGTCTCCCTTTTGGTTTTTATTTGTATCATGTATGCTTAATACATGTTTCTCGGCGTTAGAGCCTTATAATGTATGCCGTTTTAGTGTTTATATACAATGCATGTATGTTTATTTTGAGAGTGTATTCTCGAGATGGTTGTTTATGGGTGTTTTACGTGGTCTGAAGTTTGGGACGTGACAACTTGGTATCAGAGCTCTGGGTTCGAATATCTAAGAGCCGTGGGAAGAGGTTGTATCACCGTGTGTGGTTGATTGCGTGTGCTTGGTTGCATGTGTTTAGATGTTTTGATAACATGAACGTGATAGCATGCGGGTCATACGTTAATGATGTGTATATGTGGGCCTGGAGGTTGAATCTTTGGAGTTATAATCCTGTCTTTGGGCGTCTGGGTTAACAAACTTGGGGGCAAAGTTAGAAACGTTTAGTTGACGTGATTTCTCGCAGAGATTCTAAGTAGGTTACCCAGATAGACGTGTCATTCTTGTTGGTTCTCCTTGGTATGTGGGGTTTGTTTAGCATGAACCTATGGGGCTATGTGTTAGCATGCTAGGTATTTAGCGTTTATGTTCATGCTATGTGATGCATCTTATATGTTATTTTCTTTCATATAGACGTGATGTCTGTGAGATGAGGGCGAGGCCGAGGTCGAGGCCGTGGCCGTGCTGTTGGCTAAGGGGATGTTCCTATCCCTGATGCTGGGGATGCAAATGCTCCCCTGACACCGATGGACGCGACGGAGTTGTTGCGTGTGCTAGTTGGCTCTATCTAGCAACTGGTTTAGACCTCTAGAGGTGAGGCTGTTAGGGAGGGTGCCTGATGTGAGGGCTACAGTGGCGATGCGGGAGTTTAGGTGCATGGATCCACCTACCTTTGTTGGAGATCCTGATCCTATTGCAGCGACTGAGTGGTTGGAGTTGGTGACACAGATCCTTGACACACTGCAGATTGTGGAGGATGAGTTGCGAGTTTCTTTTCCCACCTTTCAGCTGAGGGGTGCTTCTCACACTTGGTGAAAATATGCCAGGACTATTGCAGGAGTTACTTGGACAGCTTTTACAGGAGTGTTACTGGAGAAATACTTCCCAACTTCGAGGAGAGATTTGTACAGGGAGGAGTTTTACACTCTTACCCAGGGGCGATGGACGTCATGCAGTATGAGTCTAGGTTCACATGCTTGTCCCGGTTTGCACATGAGTTAGTGAGCACAGACGAGCTGCGTTCTATGAGGTTTGAGCGGGGTCTAAGACTGGCGATCAGATATCGTGTGGTAGCGATGGGATTCGTGTGTTCACAGAGTCGGTGGAGGCAGCAGCAAGGGTGGAGAACACCATGATTGAGATCCGAGCTTCTAAGGAGGCCATGGTACCGCAGGGTGGAGCAAGGCGCAGACAGCTGGGCGTTCCAGCAAGAGACAAAGGTCCTCTGGTCTCAGTTTTCATCCATCTGGATCACAGTAGTTCTCTGCACCATCACCATCAGTGGCTTCGTCAAGGAGGCCAGAGCAGAGGGAGGTCAGATGTTATCGATATCGACAGCCGGGGCATTGTGTACCAGATTACCCGCAGCCGAGGCAGTCTCGGGACCCACAGTTGAGGCAGGCTTAGAGTTCCATACAAGATCAGTCGCAGGGGACGGAGTTACCAATTTGTTACAGATGTGGTAGACGGGACATATCCATAGGACTTGTCCCCAGAGAGAGAGTACGCCGAGTACAATGGGCACACCAGAGGGTTCGTATGTGCAGGAGCGATAGCAGTATCCTACAGTTTAGACTTCTCAGATGGCAGGTGGGAGTACATCAGTTCAGTTAGTATGGCAACCGACAATTCCGAGTTCTGGTGAATAGGCCAGAGTGGGATTATCCCGAGCGTATTCCCTCATAGCTTCTAGGGCACCGGTTGTACCAGATGTTGCAGATATACCTTCAACGAGAAGAGGTACTTTTTGAGTATGCCGACTTTGGGTCAGTTTCTTTGTTGCATCCGCATGGGAGTTGGTGATAGATTTTGTGGGTGCTGTGTTGTTGAGGCAGCGGTCAGTGAGGATGTGAGGTTGGGGTGAGTTATAGATCCCGTGTCTTTGAGATAGTTGGCAACTGTTTAGGATGCCTAACCTTGTTTGACCATATCCTAGGAATGGTTTGGTTGACCATCTCTTATGCCTATGTCAATTGCGATCATCGATTTGTTGTTTTGACCTTGAGTTGAATTTCGGGGGTGAAATTCCTTTAAGGAGGGTAGAGTTGTGAGACCCTGACCCATTTTTTTTTTTGGCATTTTTGGACACACGCTACGTGTTTTTGTTTGAGCATATTTTTACTGCTTTTGATGCATGATCGGACTTAGATATGCATGCGGGGTAGGTTCTTAGGGCCGTGGGTTGTTGTGGCACGAATTTCAAAATTTCAAAAAAAAAAGATATTTTAAAGGCCTATAAATATCTGGAGTTAGATATTTTTAAAAGATATTTTTCAAAACTTCTCCAACAAGTTTCATGTTTTCTCTCTGCCTTCTCTCTAAGTTCTCAGGGGCCCAGGGTTCGATTTTCAACGATCCAACAGTAGATCCTTGCTATTGGCACAGTGGACTACGCAACCATCCGGTTAGATTTTGGTTTTGACAAGGCTCGATTTTGCACGTGGATCGAGACATCAAGTTTTAAATTCACCGAGGTAGGATTCTAGACCTGTGTATTTTATAAGGGTGCTACGTGTAATTGGGTGTCTTTTTACCGGTTGATTTGCTGTAGATATGAGTTTATGTTCAGTTGGATTTTTGGGTGAAAAATTGATTTTTTGTCGATTTCGTGGATGAAATTGGGTGTCGGGAGCTTCTTTCGAGGTCTTAGTGTTAGGCCTGGGTGTACGTATGTTTGAGGGTGTTGAAAAGGGAGTTTCGAGGCTTCGATATGAGGTTTGAAGGGTTAACCCGTAGCTTGAAAAACAGTTTCTGGGTGAGTTCGATCAACTGAACTCATAGGTTCAGTCGACTGGATCATGGTTTTGGGGTTCGATTGGCTGGACCGTGGGGTTCGATCGACTGAACCGTGCGTGAGGCATTTTGGTGGTTTTCCAGTGTGTTGTTCAGTCGATTGGGGGCTTGGGTTAGTCGACTAAACTTCTCGGCAGTGTGATGGTGGTTCGATGGTTGCGTTTTGGTTTCCGATTGGTGTCCTATGGTATTCAATTGATTGATTTATGGGAATCAGTCGATTCAAATACCTATGGATTCCTTTTGGGGTTCGATTTGTCGTGTGGTGGTTTGGGGGTCGTGAGTGGCCTCGGGTGTTTTGTTTAGATGCCGTCCTTGGGTTGACGTGCATGGTTAGGTTTTGGGAGTCGTGGCATGGTTGTGTGCGTGTCGATTATGCTCGGGACGTGTAGGTCTGTGGTTCAGTTTTAAGGTTGGGTTCTGGTAAGAATCGGTCGGAGGAAGGTTATCCTGGTGTGTGGACGGGTCACGGTTTGTGGATGGGTCGTTCGGGTATCGTATGACGGGTGTGTGGCATGTGATGTCGTGTCGGGTTTTGTGATGGGTGATGTCACGGTTTGTGGTTATATGGCTATGTGCGCTTATAGCTGGCTTTATGCATTTATAACTATTTATTTATATATGGATTATGCAAGTGGATTACATGGCATGATATATTATGTGTATCGTGGTTGCAGGCTGTAAAAGTCAGAGTTTTATTAGGCATGGATGTGATGGATCTGTGGGGCACATGCATGTGGTGTATGTGGTATGTTATATGCACTTAAAATCCTGATTAGGTTATGCATAGGAATGCTCAGTGTTTTCCCGTAGTTTTCGGTGTTACCCTGTTAATTTCAGTTTTATCCTATAATATGCGGTGTTATCCCGTGGTATGCGGTGTTATCCCGTTGTATGCGGTCTTATCTCGTGGCATGCGGTTTTATCCCGTGGTATAATCCGTAGTCGGCAGTTCCATCTCATGGCTTACAGTAAAGTATGCGGTTTTATCCCGTGGTTTGGTTGGCGTATGAGGGCCGGTTGTATGTATCATGGATTGCGTGTATTGCATTATGGGACGGATAGACCAATTTTCAAACTGTTTTAAGAGTCGCGTGACTCGCGATCTAAAACCCCCTTTTTCAACTATTTTTGGGCTCCTGTGAGTGAGTCAAAAGATGGTTTGTATCCTCGCTTTCCTGTTTGCATGTGAAAAAATGTTTTCAAGGCTTGGAAGAGAGTCTAAACCTGCACTTTGATTTTCCTAGCATGTTTTGTTTATACTGCATGCTTGTCTAGTTTCTACTGAGCCTTGGCTCACGGTGTGGGATTTGCTTTTTCTTCAGGTACCGGTTACGCTGGTTGATCTGGAGGTGCTGAAGGACGTTGATGGGTCATAGTCTCCCTTTTAGTTTTTATCTGTATCGTGTATGCTTAACACATGTTTCTTGGCATTGGAGCCTTGTAATGTATGCCATTTAGCGTTTATATACAATGCATGTATGTTTATTTTGAGAGTGTATTCTCAGGATGGTTGTTTATGGGTGTTTCACATGGCTTAGAGTTTGGGGCATGACATTTAGATCCAGTAGGAAGTTCTTGGTCCAATCGACCTCCTTGGCTGCTTCAAAAGTTGCCCCGTACTCGGCCTCTATGGTGGAATCAGCAATGCAGGACTGCTTGATACTACTCCAACTAATAGCTCCACCTCCTAAGGTAGACACATATCCTGAGGTAGACATACGAGAATCTTTGTCTGACTGGAAATCCAAGTTTGTGTACCCCAAAGGTATTAGACTGTCTGTCATGTAAACCAATATATAATCCCTAATCCTTTTTAAGTACTTGATTATATTCTTTACCACAATCTAATGCTCCTGCTTGGGTTAGACTGATATCTACTAACCATGTCAACGGCAAAGCAGATGTCGGGTCTAGCGCAAAGCATAGCACACATTAGGCTTCCTACTATCAAAGCATAAGGAACCGCCTTCTTCTCTCTATCTCATCAGGTGTCTTAAGACACTGATCATTGGATAGAGTGATTCTTTGCCTGAAAGGGAGAAACCCTTTCTTCGAATCCTGCATGCTAAAATGAGCAATGATATCATCGATATACTTTGCTTGTGATAAGCCCAACATCCTTTGTTTTTGATCTTGCAAAAGTTTGATCCCAAGGATGTGACTGGCTTTGCCAAGTCTCTCATATCGAATTGCCCGGATAATCATACTTTTACCGAAGATAACACCCCCACATCCTTTTTAATGAGTAAGATATCATCTACATAAAGTATTAAAAAGACTATCACACCTCCGTCACGCTTCTTGTACACACAAAACTCATCTGGACTCTGATCAAAACCATAAGACTTTATGGCTTAATCAAATCGAGTATTCTAAGACCTCGATGACTGCTTAAGTTCATAAATAGATCTCTTAAGCTTGCACAACATGTCCTCCTGGCCCTTCGCTATGAGCGCCACACAGGGTAACCTAGCGCCGCACCCCTCGTCATCGCCGCCTCTAGTGACCGTCAATGCCATCGCGGTTTGATCCCTTTGTCACCGCCGGCGACCTTGACGCCGCCCATCGTCGTGGTTTTGCCGTAAGCTCCTCCTCCTGTTAGCTCTCTCGGTCTCTCTCTCTCTCTCTCTCTCTATATATATATATATATATATATATATGTATATGTGTGAGGGAGGTCAAATTTCAAGCAGGGCCACCTGGCGTTCATGTGGAATGCTGTACAGCACCGTGGGTCACCTTGCCACGATACTACACCTCAATATGTCCACCCTAGCTTGGTAGCGGGGCTGAGCACCGAGTTGTTAGGAGCTCGGGGCAGGTGAGGCTAAGCCATGGTCATGGGATTTGATCCCGAATCCAGAGTAGGGACTCATAGTCGAGGTTCAAAAGAGAGAGTGTTCGGTATTCACGGTCGAACAACATGTGTTGAGAGACCTTGAAAGCTGAGCTTAGGGCTTGGTACATTGTAATCAGTGCCCATAATACGTGCATCAAGAGGTGACGCTCGTGACAAGAGATAAGAGGCAGTTGAACCAACCCTGGGGTTTGAGTGTCAGGGAGGATTAACCTAGGCCAAACTAGGTCTAGGTACCGATGGACATCTTGACATGAAACAACGAGCTCGCAGAGAAATAAGAATGATGGCCATGATAAGTCACTATCAGATTGACGGTTGATTCTTAACTAGAGAGAAAGGACAACTTGACCTACTCGGGTTGAGTCAGAACCCCAAAGTGGGTCAAGTACTTTTTTTAACCAGACCTGCTCGGGTTGGGTCAGACCCCTAGAGCGGGTCAAGTAATTTTTGCCCTATAAATAGTCTACACGCAAGAAGGCAAAGGTATACATTTTAATTCATAAGCAAAAACTGTGATAATTTGTTCTCTGAAGCTTTCCTCTCTCTAAACCCAGTCTGACTTCATCATTGGAGGGTCCATCGGTAAAAGTCACAGGTGGGCATCTCACCCATTTCTTGTGTAGGGATACGTGGAGTACACCCTGGATTGCTCAGCCAGCTTAGCCGGAAGCAGTAGATCCCTATTGTAATCCTCTATAATTTAGCGCCGTCTATGGAAAATATACCAAGGACACCTCTATGGCTAGCTAGGGCAACCACGCCTATGAAGAGCTGAGGGAACAACACGCACCACACGCAAAAGTATCATGTGCAACTCACCATCAAAGGAGCAACATCGAAGGAGACATCCTATGCACTCTGAAATCCATGTTGGTGGATCCATGATCAACCAGAGAAGAGCAGACCCACGCTGGTAGCTCCCATGAAACTACGCCTTCTGAAGGAGACTACCCATCACGCTACTCGTTGCAGCATGTGGTGGAGGAGTCCCAGGATGAACTGAATAGATGAGACTAGCAGCTGGTCAGTCTCCAGTAAGAGCTCCATGAGGTAAGAGTTTGCATGGATTGGAGACACCGCCCAAGAGTACAGTCGGATCACCAATGGTCCAACAGAGACCTAAGGAGGGAGTTTGATCATCCTCAAGCTAGTTGAAGTGGTAAGAGGGAACCTCCACTTGAGCGGCGAGATGAGGCTCCACACAGGAGTCGTGTCTTGAGCTTGAAAAGGAGGAGGCAAGGTTAGATGCAAACCTCCAGTAACACGCATGCACCACCAGCTCGCCCATGAGTGGAGGAGCGCCAGACTGGGCAGGAGCTCGGGCATAATGATGAGAGGGAGGACCTCAAGTAGTGGCTGCACCTTTAGCTTGAAGGAAGGTTGCAGCCAACCTCGGAGAGGTTGGCCAAAGATGTTGTTCGGAGGGTATTGGAGCAGATATCATCCCGCCCCTTCACGAGAGAGGTGAACGGGGTTGATCTGCTCAGGAAATTTTAGTCACCAAAGTTTAATCACTACAATGGGAAGACCGACCCTATGGGTCACATAAGGCACTTTAGAGAGATGATGGTCCTTTGGAATGGGAACAACGCCCTGATGTGCAGGGTATTCCCCTCCACCTTGGGTGAAGTAGCGTTGTGTTGGTTTAACAAATTGCCAGCTGGGTTAGTTAGGAGTTGGAATTAGCTGGCCGAGCTATTTGCAACGAGGTTCATAACCAACATTAGACAACCCAAGGAGATTGACTCCCTGCTCAACCTCAAGAAGGTAGAGGGCGAAAGCCTGAGGTCTTACGCTCAGTGCTACTGGGAGATGTTTAATGATATTGACGACTGCAACGAGTAACTCACTGTAGCGTCTTTCGAGCTCGAACTAGACAAAACCCACAAGCTGAGGCACTCTCAAACTAAGAGGCCAGTCTAGGGCATGGCCGAATTAATGCCGCAGATAGGGAAATACGGGAAGGTTAAGGAGGATGTGGGAGAAACAGTCAATGAGGTGCCTGCCTAAGCTGTAAAAAAGAAAGCCCGAGCTGTACATAAGGAAGGCAAGAAGACCAAGAGGAAGCCCGAAAGGGAAAGGGAGCATGAGGTGCCAAACGATATTTATGAAGTGACTAACATAGTGTTCAAGGAGCATATTCACAAGCTCCTTCATCAGTTCAAGGACAAGCCTTGGTTTGTCTGGCCCCTAAAGATGCTCATTGATCCGGGCAAGAGGGACGAGAAGAAATGCTGCTCCTATCATAGGGAGCACAGACACTTTACGGATCATTACCAGACATTTAGAAGGTTCTTGAAAGATTAGGTTAAGGCTAGGAACCTTGGGAAATACATTGATAAGGAAAAGACTTGAGTAGAGCAACATGCAGCATCTCAGGCTGAGTAGGTTTGCGGGCATGAAAGAGCTGGCAGGTGTGATTAGCGTTATACACGCAGGCCCCAGGCCTAATACATTGAACGAAATAAGGAATGGAAACCGGGAAGCAGCACATAAAAGTGAGATCATATAGACCCAGCTCGGGCAAAATGGCTCGAGCAAAAGGAAGAGCCCGGGCAGTAAGTACCTTGTCGGAGACTTGACCTTCATAGATGCTGACATGAAGGGGGTCGAACCCCCACACAATAACGCGCTTGTCATAACTCTTCGGATTGGGAGATATGACGTAAAGCGTATCCTGGTCGATCAGAGGAGCTCGACGCAGGTAATGTATGCGGATCTTTTCTTCATGTTAGGGCATATAAAGAAGGATTTGCAGAATTGCTACACCCCTTGGTCGGGTTCAATGGTCAGCCTATCCTCCCCACGGGACGGATCACATTCCTGGTTAGGGTAGGAACACAGGTCAAGAGCTTTGAGTTTTTAGTAGTAGACGTGCCATCTCCATACAATGTTTTCATGGTGAGGACATGGCTTCACCAATTGAAAGCCATACCCTCAGCGTATCGCCAGGTCCTCAAGTTCCCGACCTCAAGAGGCGTAGAGACGGTTATGGGGGACTAGACCGCAGTAAAGTAGTGCTTTATGGCCACTATCCAAGGAAAAGCCAGTTCATCCAAGGATGAGCAGGTTTGCATGATGGAAATGTAAGGACAAATAGCTTTTGGACGATGTTGGAGGAGCGCCAACGAAAAAAGTTATAGAGCCACTGAATAAGGTCGTACTAAAGGAGGATGATCTGGACCATTTCTTCTTGCTCGGCTCAAGTATGGCCGAGCAGGAGGGAATTGACCTGGTGGACTTCCTAAGATCCAATGTGGAGGTTTTTGCTTGGACGCCATATGAGATGCTAGGCATCGATCCCGAGGTGATACAACACAGGCTAAGTGTTGACCCATCGCATAAGCCAGTCGTCCAGCATAGGAGAAGGCCCTCAGCCTAGCACTCAGAGGCTGTACTAGAGGAAGGTGAGAAACTACTCGAGGCAGGAGCAATCAGGGAAGTGCACTACCCCATTTGGTTGTGAAATACCGCCATTGTTAAGAACGGGAACTGGAGGGTATGCGTAGATTTTACCGACCTGAACAAGGATTATCTGAATGACTCATTCCTCTTGCGCAAAATCGATCAGTTGGTAGACTCAACAGCAGGGTATGGAAGGATGAGCTTTTTAAACACTTACTGCGGTTACCACTAGATCACTTTGAGCTTGGATGACCAAGAAAAGACCAATTTTATCACCCCACGAGGTTTGTATTGCTATAAGGTGATGCCCTTCGGACTGAAGAATGCCGTGGCAACATACCAATGGCTGGTCACCAAGATGCTCCAACCAATGTTGGGTTAGAACATTGAAATTTACATAGATGATATGGTAGTCAAGATTGCGTAGGAGCATGGTCATCTTGTCGACCTGAACAACATCTTCGAGGTACTAAAAGAATACAAGTTAAGGTTTAATGCTTTCAAATGCGCTTTTGGAGTGCAGCCAAGAAAGTTCTTGGGGCACTTAGTGAGCAGGTGAGGAATCGAAGCCGATCTTGACCAGATTGCAGCAATATAGAACATACAACCTTAAAAAATTGTGTGGGAAATACAAAGACTAACGGGGATGGCGGCAGCATTGAATACGTTTATCAGCCATTTGTTAAAGTGCCATATTTTCTTTTAATTATTAAAGAAGGGAAAAAATTTTATCTGGGGGGAGGAGTGTGCCCAGGCGCTCCAAAGATTGAAGAATTAACTAAGCACGGCTCCTCTTCTCTCTAAGTTCCTGCTCGAGGAAGAGCTGTATGTATATCTAGTAATTTTTGAGCACTTGACTAGTGCGGTCTTGCTGAGGCTGGACGTGCCTGGGCAGCTCCCATTCTATTACATCAGCCACACCTTCTTGGACGCTGAAATAAGATACTTACCGCTGGAAAAGCTCGCACTCGCCTTGGTCATGGAATCTCGAAAGCTAGCGCACTACATCCAAGCACACAAGATCATAGTCCTGACTGCACACCCGCTCTATGCTTTGCTGCACAAGGAAAATTTCTTGGGGAGAATAGAAAAATGGGGGGGTTGAGCTTGGTGAGTATGATATTGAGTTCAGACCAAGGACTGCAATCAAAAGGCAGGTCCTCGCGGACTTCATAACAGAATTCACTAGACGAGGTACGCTAATTAGCCCGGACCCAACCGTGCTCGAATTTGAGTTAGGGGGAAGTATGACTGCACAAGAGTAGAATGTGGGGAACACAAAGAATAAGTGCAGAAATGGAATCTGTACATCGATGGCACTTCAAATCATAAAGGTTCTGGAGCAGGAGTGGTTCTCATCTCTCTAGAAGGATTCGTGATTGAACACACCATTAGATTGGGATTTCCAGCTTCTAACAACAAAGTCAAGTATGAAGCACTGCTGGCTGGGCTCAGAAGTGCTGAGCTACTGGGCATCAAAAAGATGGAAATTTTTTGCGATTCCTAGCTAGTGGTAAATTAGCTAACTGGGCAGTACAATGCCTGAGATGATAGGATGGACGCTTACCTTTCCATAGCTCTTGAGCTGGTCAAGGGATTTGAGGAAGTACAGATTGAGTAGATCAATAGAGAAGGGAACTCCCATGCTGACACCCTGGCAGCCTTAGCTTCGGCAACCAAGCTTGGGCTAAAAACGACGGTAGAAGTACAGAAATAGGAAAGCTCAAGCATTGAGATGGGAGCACGACAAGTATGTGCTATAGAAGACAACCAAGAGCTTAGCTAGATGGATCCCTTCATTAGATTTCTTGACGACGGTCAACTCCCAGGAGACAAGAAGGAAGCACACAAAATCAGGAACAAAGTTGCTCGATTTTAGCTATCTCGTAGTGGTAAGTTGTACAGGAGATCCTTCTCGAGGCCTTACCTGTTCTGCGTCCACCCAAACAAAGTTTAAGATTTCTTATATGAGCTACATGAAGGGATATGTGGAGGTCACACAGGTGGAAGATCTATGGCGCACATGGTAATCAGTCAGGGCTACTTGTGGCCTTATATGCAGAAGGATGCTTAGGTATACTCGAAGAAATGCGAGAAATGTCAAAAGTATGCACCCCTGCACAGGCAGCATGCCGAGGACCTTAGTCCCATCACAAACCTATGGCCCTTTGCATAGTGGGGATTGGACATTATTGGCCCATTGCCAAAGGCACCTAACAATTAAAACTTCCTAATCGTAGCAACATACTATTTCTCAAAATGGGGTGAGGCTGAAACCTTAGCCAATATTAGAGATGTAGACGCTAAGAAATTTGTATGAAGGAACATCATCACTAGGTTTGGTATTCCGCGTGCCATAGTTGCAGATAATGGAAAGTAGTTTGATAGCTCCTTGTTCAAGACTTTCTGTTCAGGCTTACGAATAAAAAATTATTTCTCAACACCCCCATTCCCTTAAAGCAATGGTTAAATAGAGATCTCAAACAAAACACTTCTATTAGGACTCAAGAGAAGACTGGAGAAAGCCAAAGGAAAGTGGGTGGATGAACTCCTCTTGGTGTTATGGACATACCGAACGACTCCTAGAAGTTCAATGGGGAAAACACCATTTACTATGGCTTATGGCTTGGAAGCAGTAATCCCCCAAGAAGTAGAACTGTCTACCATAAGAACTGAGGCTTTCGAGTCTAGAAACAACAGCTTCAGCATTGCTCAGAACCTGGACCTAGCCGAGGAAAGGAGGGAACGAGCTCTGGTCAAGCTGGTAGCCTATCACCAACGGCTCTCAAAATTCTATAATAGGTGCGTCAACCACAGAAACTTCTAGGGCAGCGAACTAGTGCTTAGGAAGGTCCTTCTCAATACAAAGGATCCCCTTGATGGAAAATCGGGCATGACCTAGGAGGGCCCGTACAGCATAACATCAATCGCAGGCACAGGAGTATAAAGGCTTAAAGATTTAGAGGGAAAGTAGATCCCGAGACCTTTAAATGCTCAAAATTTAAGAAAGTTTTATCACTAAAGTTTGGGTTGTTAATTTCCTTTTTGGATGATAAATGAAGGAGTCTTTCTTGGAAACTTGTGTATACAGCTCGTTGATGTCTCAAGAAAGCTCTAGCATGGCTAGGCAGCAAAAGTCCTGGTTGACCTCGAGTCAAGCTTGGGTAAGAAAGCCTTAGCACGGCTAGGTAGCAAAAGTCTTAGTTGACCTCGAGTCAAGCCTGGGGAAGAAAGCCCTAGCAAAAGTCCCAGTTGACCTCGAGTCAAGCCTGGGCTAGAAAGCCCTAGCATGGCTAGACAGTAAAAGTCCCAGTTAACCTTGAGTTAAGCCTAGGTAAGAAAGCCCTAGCATGGCTAGACAGTAAAAGTCCTTGCTGACCTCGAGTTAAGCCCAGGCAAGAAATCCCTAGCACGGCTAGGCAGCAAAAGTCCTAGCTGACATCAAGTTAAGCCCGGTCAAGAAAGCCCTAATGCGGCTAGGCAGTAAAAGTCCCAACCGACCTCGAGTCAATCCCGGGCAGGAAAGCCCTAGCATGGCTATGTAGCAAAAGTCTCAGATGATCTCAAGTCAAGCTTGGGCAAAAAAGCCCTGATCGATAAATACATACGTGGTAATTTTGAGATTTCTACATCTTCTGTTGAGAGAGATCTTTAGATTGATGGTAATTTCAAGATTTCTACATTTTCTGTTGAGTGATCTTTAGATTGAAATGATTTAAATGATCTCACAAGTATTCTACCTCAGCTAGACACAAGACCTAGCTCAGCTAGGCACCAAGTGCTTGGTTGATCTCAAAGGACCACCACTGGGCAATGGTATTCTAGCTCGGCTAGATGTATGACCAAGCTTGGTTAGGCACCAATTGCTCGGTTGATCTCAAAGGATCACCACTGAGCCAAGGTATTCTAGCTCGGCTAGACACAAGACCTAGCTCAGCTAGGCACCAAGTGCTTGGTTGATCTCAAAGGATCACCACTAGACAAAAGTATTCTAGCTCGGTTAGATGTATGACCTAACTCAGTTAGGCACAAGTTGCTCGATTGATCTCAAAGGATCACCAATAGGCCAAGGTATTCTAGCTCGGCTAGATACAAGACCTAGCTCGGTTAGGCACCAAGTGCTTGGATGAACTCAAAGGATCACCACTGGGCATAAAATATCTTAGCTCGGCTGGATGTAAGGGCTAGCGTGGTTATACACTAAAGACCTAGCTCGGCTAGGCACATGAGAGACCGAGCCCCAAGTGATAAAATCAAAATGACTAAATGCAGGCTATATTGCTTAAGATCTCGGCAAAAAATTGTCTTCAATAACAAGGAATGAGAGTGCAATTAAAGCGAGTCGACCTCACAAATCGGGATGAGACCGTGCATCACAAACTTAGATCAATTTTTTTTTTTGAAAAAAAGAGAAACAACTAAAGCCTAAGCAACTTGGGCTGGCTGAAGGGATAAATCCTCGGCGGTTTCCTCTTACGCGGGCTCTTCTTGAGTAGGCTCCTCCAAACCAGTCTCCTCCCTAGCTCCTCCCCTTACTCTGTCTCCACTACCAGGATTGCTCTCTCGTGTTCTGGCTGATCTTCGTCAAGGGTGAGAACGACGGGGACATTTAGATCGGGGGCTCAGGTCATGGCCCACAAGGGGTCGAGCTCTTCGAACTCATCTTCGGGAGGCAGAGGCAAAGGCCTCTGTTCGGATGTTTAAGGGAGAAATGGAGCTGAAGAGTGGAGCAACTTCCACGACCTGGCCAGGTGGGGTGGCCTGCCCAATCAGGTGAGCCAGTTGAGCAGGAAAAGGGATGGTAGGCTATAGCCAGGGCACCTCTGTGACGCCCTGAATCTTGGGAGTATCTAAAGCGACAATTAACTAATAGGGCTACGAAAATTAAATAACGATAATACTCATACATGCTAAAAAGCAAAATATATAGAGTTATATAATACAGACCCAAATAAAATTTTTTCTGAAGTACATTGAACAATACAAGAAATATGTGGACAATCATGAAATTGGTACTACGTGGTCAAAGAAGGTTGGGGCGAAAGCGTGAAACTCTTAATCTCGAGAACCGAGGCTCTACATCCACGTCAACGTACTCATCTATAAGCTCTTCTAACGCTTCAGAACCTGGCATGGAATGCCAGAAAAACTCACGCCAACATACAAATATTTTTAAATAACAGGTCGAAACACGACTGATAAAAAAAATAACAGGCTAATCATGGCAGTGAATATGATGAGAAATGATGCAACTAATTTTAGCTTCTAATCCAATTTAAACTTAAGTTATTCTAGGTTCTCCCAAGTTGGGGTGAATCATCCTAATTCTAGATCTCAATCACGCAAACCAAGTCTACTGACCGATATCAAGCATTCCTTCAGCTGTGAGATAACAACGTAGTCGAACTAAGTATCCAACATGGTCATCACTGATGACAAGGGCATGGACAAGTTAACACTTTGGACCATCGAATCTTAGGTCAAGGTCTAGCACGGGATCGCAAAAATCTAACTCCTATTATTACGCCATCCGAACTACCTTTGCCAAAAATATACATCATAAACAATAAGGTGCTTTTAGCACTTGGGGCAAAAAATCTCCCAAAACAAATCAGGGCATATAACCGATATCACAAATTTCACAATATACAATTTCTAAGTATTTCAATTTCCATTAGTCACAGCACCAACCCTAAGGTTCAATTTCATTCTTTCATTAAAACAAAACGGTGAACCTCGTAAAATCCAATCCGATGATGACATGGAAGATATTTTATACCAAAATTTACAACTCACAAATATTTATGCGTGGCATAGGCTAAATGGCATGTGAATAATTTTGCATGAATTTTATGGACAAAATCAAGCATAAACTTTTATATAAGTCGCCTCAACACATAAGTTATGGTACGGCCACATGCATGTGTAAAAATTTAAGTTACGCTTACACATAAACATCCAATCATTTTAAACATGTAAAGCATTTTAAATAATATCACCAATCAAATAAATTAACTCAAACATAGCATAGAGTTAAGAACTTAAAGAATAGTATTAACACAGGTTTATAACATTATGTCAAGATTTTGCAGACTTTTACTACTGTTCAGAGGATTTTAAAGATAGCCAACGTTGGACATAAATTTTGAAAATTGGTAGGTAGCCTATTTGGGATGTTCTGAACACTTTTTATGTTTTACACTTTTCTGGATTTGGCCTCTAAGATCTTGATTTTGGCAAACTACAAATGTGTGACAGTGCAGAGTATGAACACCGGAACAGTGGCGAGATTCTCAGTGACTTCAACAATTAGAAAAGAAGACTTAGACCTAAAAATATATTTTTATAATTTTTTAAAATGATAAATCTATGAGTTTAGAAGCTTTGAGACTTGACCTTGCATGGATAGAATTTTTCTTTAAGTTTTAATTAATATTCTACCAAACAGTGTTCAGATTTGACACACTTTGGGAGAATCAGTATCATTTTCTCTATACCCATGCAAACAGGTTGATTCCAATGGGGTTAAAAAGATAAGACATTTATCTATCTGACCACATAAAATCACACCGAGACCTTGTTTCTATAGTAAATGGCATAGATTCAAAGTTATCAATCCAAACAGTCTTTTTAACCCATTTAAAATCTCTATTCTTAGAAAAATAAAGCAAAAGTTATGGATCTCAACAAAAATCGTGCATGTTAACAATATAACCATTAAACTATAGTAAAAATTTTAGAATTTTTTTGACAAGTCTAGACCCACACGAAAAATCAAAGCAAATCAGTTTTTGAAGAAAAATCTCTCTGGACAGATTTGAAAAATAAGAGAACAAGGGTTTTCTTGGCTCATGGGCCCACATCCATTACATGTATAGCTATATCTCTCATGCATATAATTTATACATGAGCTATATACCATATTCAGGAATGAAAAACAAAAAAAATGGTAGATGGTTGAGAGGAGAGAAAAAGAACTGAAAATAACCTTCAAGATCATATCTCATGAGTTGTAGGATGGATCTTGAGTTTTGGTGAGAATAGGAGAGGAGATGAGACTTGTAAATAGAAAATAAGAGTATGATAATGTTGTTTCTACCTTTATATTGCTTATTGGAAAATGAATGTTGATGGAGCTTGAAGATGAATACCAAGAACACAATGAAGAACTCAAGAACACTCTCGGTTTTGCTTTTTCTCTCTTTAGAACTAACTTAGAGCACTTAGAGGAAAATACAAACATGAGAGAGAGAGAGAGAGAGAGAGAGAGAGAGATGACCGAATATGGGAGGGGGTGTTTGGCTTTTAAAAATAATTTTGTTAGCTTCAAGGAGGTCATAATGGTGTGTAAGACATAGGGTGGCTCAAACCACTCACTTTCCATGCATGTATGACACAAGAGAAATAAAATAATGAGATTGAGTGTTGAGTCACCATAATAGTTGGCCATGTGAGGGGTGTTGGCTCCAAGATTTGAATTTTGTATGTATATATTAATATATTATATATTTAATGATATATATATATATATATATATATATATATATATATATATATATATACAAACACAAAAAA
>JAUMHN010419851.1:19826-29826 GCA_032360265.1 Heliamphora ciliata
CACACACACACTATATTGTACAAGAAATATCTTCAAAAATTAATTTAATATATATTTTTAACTATGATAATTACAGTTTTGGAATTATTATAATAATTTTAAGTGTTGTACTAATTTTTTGCTATTTTAGTTTAATTATAATATTATTTTGTTGAGATAGTTAGGTCAAATTTAGATTTTTGTATAATTTTATAACTTGGTGTATATTCTTTTATTATTTTTATATTAGTTTTAATTTAATTTGATAAATTTAAGTTATAGAACTCAATTTTCATAATTTAGTATTATTTTTATCATTATTTAATTAATTAGGTGTTGTATTAAGTCTCTTTTTAATTTAATATTCATGTTGGTAAAAAAAATTATATTATTTTATTGAATTGTCTATTCTTTGAAAATATATTTATTAACTATTGTAGAAATTTATATATGTATATATAAATCAATACCCATATTTTCACGCCCCAAAATTCGGGTCACGTAAAAAACTTACAGGACAACTATTTTGAGATACTACGATCCACCAAAATCGCTTAAATTCAAACGGGTCAAAGATCGAAACGAAAACGAGATTTTTATTTTTAAAGCAATTACCAAAATATGCCATTTTGTATCAAAACGGAATAAACCCAAGCTTTTCCCGTCAAAACCTCCTTTCAAAACAAAAACCCACTTTTGGTTACAGCGGCTGTCGGCTCGAGGGCTCAGAGGTCCACTCGAGCGGTGAAACACTTGAGAGCTTTTCATCCAGAAACCAAAAAAAATTCTCAAGTCTAAAAAACACACCTTAAACATGGTCTTTGAATAGGGTTTTAAATAAACAAAGTTTAGGAAATAAAACCGTTATGAGATAGAGAAACCACTTCTCATATTTGAAAATGAAGCTATGAATGCATAAAACCCCAACTAGAACAACAACTACTGTCAACCCAAGGTTCCACTCAAAGAAAGACATTCATACATGCATAATGTAATCGCCTCAAGACTTACAAAACATGCTTCCACAAATAAACTATTTATGTAGTAGTACATGATTCCCATAACAAAATAGAAAACTTTAAACAAAAGTCTTCCACCTCCGGGGCTCCACTAGATCAACACCCGTGATCACTCTCACCTTAAAAAGGTTTCCACAAATCTCATAACGTGAGTTGAAGCCCAATAGAATATAGACTAGCATGAATTCAAAAGCAAAACATGCTAACACGAATAATATGAATATTTCGACTTACACGAGCCTCAAAGAAAAATAGTTTTACTTCTCAAAAACCATAAGTTTGCTCGTCGTCTCTCAACATCTAACAATGTCCGATAATATTCTAAGCATACATAACAATGTTCATATGCATGTTGTACTCTTTCACGGCCTTTCACCGTGGGATAATACTAACCCAATCATCAAGTTCTTTGCGGTATTTCACCGCGGGACAATCACTTGCCCTAATATACAGTTCTTCGCATGATTTAACAGATATAAGTATGCACATACCATGTACTAAATAACCACATACATGTTGTGATATGATTCACATATCCATCGAGATAAACTCACATCTCAACCAAATATTTAAAAAAAATCCAAGCTCAACCCCAAGGGTTAGTTCCAAACTCCCAAAACACGTTTTTCCAAAACCTTTCATAAACCTCTCCATTTTTAGACCATCTTTTTGAAAACCATGGACATCCACACGTCCATAAACATGGGATAAACCATAAGAACACTTTAAAAGTCATTTCGTCCAACCAAATAGAGATTAAACACCTAAAACAACTTTTCATGCATTTTAAAACGGTAAAAACGCATAATATTCCACGTAGCACCCTTTTAAGACATGAGAGTCTAGGATCCTACCTCGTTGAGTTAAAAACTCCACGCCTCAAAAAACAAACTTTGCCGAAATGAGATTCTGTCCGGATGAACACGAAGCCCTCGGCGAGGATAGTAAGGATCCGTTATCCGATTGCCAAATACTATGCTCGGGCCCACCGAAAGATAGAGAGAAGGTAGAGGTTTGTGTTGAGATAGAAAAGAAGCTTGTAAAACAAGCTTTGGATCAAAAATCAAGACATGAGCTTCCTTTATAGATTTTCATGCCAAGCTATCATCGCTTGAGCGGGACCACCACTGCTCAAGTGGCTGTCGCTGGGTGAAAACCCAAGCAAAGAAACGAAACCAAACTCCTGCATGTATAACACCTATCTCAACGTGTTGTTCTACTCAATGATTAAAGCGATAACCAACACGTCAAATATACATATGAAAATAGAAGGAACTGAGTCTCACAACTCTCCCTCCTTAAAGGAATTTCGTCCCCGAAATTCGCTACAAGGTCACGAAGTAAACAACTCCGGATATCTAATACGAACTCTAGACTCAAGCTCCCATGTCACTTCCTTGACTCCATGATAGAGCCGTAGAACCTTGACATAAGCAATGGTTTTCCCTCTCAACACCTGCTCCTTCGTGTCCACAATCTTCACAGGTCGTTCCTCATAAGTAACATCCTCATCCACTTGTAATTCAGCACAATCTAACATATGTGACGGGTTAGGTTCATACTTTCGATGCATGGAAACATGAAACACGTTGTTCATAGATGCCAACTGAGGTGGTAAAACCAGACGGTATGCCACCTCCCCAATTTTTTCAAGGATCTCGAATGGCCTAATAAAACGCGGTGATAGCTTCTCGCTACGGTCAAACCTCATCAAACCTCTATGTGGCGAGACTTTCAAAAACACATGGTCCCCCACTTCAAACTCCAAAGGTATTCTCCTCTGATCAGCATAGCTCTTCTGACGACTCTGAGCCATCACTAAACATTGATGAATCACAACGATATTTTCTGTCATCTCCCACATTAAGTCTGGTTCCAAAACTGCAGTCTCTCCCACATCTGTCCAACACATCGGTGACCTACATGGCCTGCTATACAAAGCCTTAAAGGTGTCTTCCCAAGCTGGAAAAAAAGTCAAAAAATCATGAAAAAACCACCGTGATCCGTGGCCCAAAACTCCCGAAACCACCGCCGGTGCCGCCGCCTGTTCTTCGTGTTCTTGGATATTCAACCTGTTCTTAAATAATATAAATAGATATTTTAAAAATAAAAACTAGCTATTACATCGATCTTATTGTAGACACCCCAATTTGACCCCGTCTAATCTTAGGTGAATCCGACGATGAGAACGATTGGAAAGGTGATTCAGTACGATCCTTGAGAAATGATCCAAGCTCGGTATTTGAACCCAATGATCAAAACCTTCAAACTCCATTGTGGTGACTGCCAATAGAACCTTTTAGAAGTTTTCACTTTTTGTGGCGACCGCCAACTCTATTACGGCGACCGCCATAGAAACTTTTAGAAGATTCTAGCTTTTTGTGGCGATTGCCAACTTCATTCTGGCGACCACCAATAGAACATTTTGGAAGCTTCCACTTTTTGTGGCAACTGCTAACTCGATTGTGGCGACCGCTACCTTGAAAAAATTCTGACGTGTCCCAGAACGTGTCAACATTTCATTGGTTGAAGAATTCTATAAATACCGTACCCCTGATACGTTTTCAGGAGGAGAATTTTAGAGAGAGAAGCTCTGCCAAGTCGCCGAACAATCCCGAGCCCCGATGCCGAAACCCTACCGAAGTACCGAGAGCCGAACCTCTGATACTGAAGTTCTGAAACCCTAGCTTGAATCATTGCCCGAGGATCAAATTGCCTATCACCATTCCCCGACTCGATGATTCTTTAGCAATCCAGGTACTTTGCATGTTTCCCCGGTCTTTCTGGCTTCATTTCCTACTCATTTGGAGTGATCAGGTTAATTTGATTGTTTCATCTTAACTACGTTTTTACATTGCTTATAGTTGCTATATTCATGTTCAAATTCAAGTTTTAGCTTATTTAGTTTACTTATTTTATTTATTTGTTTACTTGTATTAAGCTTATTAAATCATTGTATAGTGCTAACATAATTTAGCAATACGACTAAACGATGTCGTTATTGTTATAATCTAAGCACTTATATACACATGGTTGTAATTGTCAATATTACACCCATATTTTATTTGTCATTTTTCTTTTAATGTTAGTTTAATTTTTTTTTCTTTACTAGTATATTTTATTTTATTTCTTTTTCTTTTAATGTTAGCTTTATTTTCTTTTACTAATGTTCCATTTATTTTGATGTTAGCTTAACTTTTCTTTCCTAGTATTTCTTTTATTTTTGCTAACCTCAAAACTCACCAAATCTTTAACATTAGTTTTTCTTTAGTAGTATTCATTTTATTTTTCTTTTCTTCTATTTTATTTGACACCAAAATTCACAAAATCTTTTAGTGTTAAATTTAATGTCCTTTTCAATGATATCTCTTTTATTTTATTTTGTTGTTTTTTTTAGTTAATAACTAATTTGATAGTAACCATTTAGAAAGTATGCTTTGATTATTTTTGTTTAAAGTCATGTTAGTGTAATTTTAGGTTATTTGATAATATGCATATTTAGCATGATAATTTTGAAGTATGCTTTGTTTGCTTCATTTAAAATCATATTTAGAATAGCTTAGGTGTTTTTTTTAATATTGTTAGCAAAATTCACGTTCATTTTTAGTATAGTTTGAATTTAATGACTTCTAGCATATTTTAATTTTTTTATTTGAATCATTGCATGTGGATTTGCTCTATATATCTTTTAGTTAAAAATTGTATGCCGCAGGACTTTAGATTTTATTTTTTATTTGCTTTGTTTTAGTGTTCTATATACATATGCTATATATTTTCTTTATTTAATTTTGAATGTTCTCTTTTTACCTCTATTTTTTATATTTGCATGCATTTGAGAAATCTTATTAAGAACCAATAATGATTAGTAGAGGCCAACCTTACGGTTGAGCGAACGAGGTGCCTAACACCATTTCCAATTCGTACCTTAGCTCCCGATCCCCTTTTCTCTGGTTAAATGCTTTTAAGATCAGTAGTCATTTTTGTTTTTCTTGGTTTTTCTCAAAAATGAAGTGGCGACTCCATTTTCAACCAAAAAAGGATTTTTAAAATTTGATTTTCAAGGTGTTAAAATATTTCGTAAACATCTTTTGAATTTTCATATTTTTGAACATTCCTAAATCCCAAAAATCCGGCGCCACAGTATTTTCTGTCAACTCAGCTGGGTACTGATTTATAAAATCAAATAAGAGGACTACACTTGAAAATATCATTGGTTCTTAATAGGAATTTCTTATTTGCATTCTTACATGCATGTGCATTGTTCTTCACACCCCCTGCCTGGTCGACTAGATGCTCCGATCGTTTATCCATTTCGGCAATTGGTGGGAAGGCAGACAAGCCTTACTGACTGTACGCTTTCATAGGTGCAGTAAAGGAGTTCGGGCGTACCGTTTGACCATGTCCTACACCACTCCAAGCATATGAGGAATATACCCGGCTCTATTAAGAAAGTACCATGTTCGATTGACTAAAATCTGCTTTTTGCATATAGTAGCTTAGAACCCTATGTTTGGTGCCGCTAACCCTAGTAGGATTATGTATTTTCTAAATTGTATGTTTTGCTTGCGCTTGTTAGGCTTGTGTGTGTTAGGGTTGGTATACTGAAAATTATATTTTTGGTATTTAATTTTATTATTTAACAAAATTAATTTTTTATTTTATGAGAATCTTTATGAGCAATGTATGTGTATCATTTCTTTAAAATTATGCATGGATGTATGATATTCTGTATAGTATTTAATCTGGTGTGTAGAGTACGGCTTGTACACGAAAGATCAAATTTTAGGTTCTTGCAAAATATAAGTTTTATGTTCACAGTTTAGATGAAAATGGACACACCATCGGTGCGACTGTAACACAGAGTTTTAGTAGGTTTGTCTTGGTTACGGGGAACAGATAATAGCGTCGTCTATTATTCTGACTCTCTGTGCTAGTACAGTTTGTGTGTAGTGAACGGGATATTTAGAATAATTAATTTTATACTTACTATATAAATTAATTTACATCCTAAGGTTATTATGAATAGTGCTTATCCTCTTAATCCTGAAATAATTTTTGATTTACGTATATTTAATATTCGTTATTTTGATTCATTAGAGGGTGCAATCTTATATAGGTCTATATTCCCAGTGAGTTGGATAGTAGTATTATTTATATGGTAAGTATTAATTATTAACGGAATCCACGTCTCGAAAGATCGGGATTGATGATATCTCCTTAAGGAAGCTTATTAGTTTTGACCGGGCTAAATCCTACATATAGATTTCATTATCCAAAGGTCAAATAAGTTAAGCAAAAGGGTTAAGGAATATCAAGATGCCGATTAAATTAAATTGTCAGTAATTAAATTTAATTGGCGGGTATCAAAAATCTTAACGTGGAGAGAAATGGCAAGTATTTAATAACAAAAGCTCAATGCTCTATGGTCTTGAGATTATGGGTCTGAGTACAATTATAGTTATTTAGTGGTGTGAACTGTAATTCAGTGTTTTATGAAAATTACAAAAATCGCTGCTAGTTTTCCATAATTGCAGATACCGCTATGAGGCTTGCTTAATTATAGAAACTGCTAAAACGTATATGTGTTACACTGGAAGTCTTACTTGTAATTACTCTCTGGGTCCTTGCTGTAGCCCTATATATATGCGGGTAGACTGAACTAGTTTCATAACTTATCTTCTAATACTAAAGCTATCTTGGTTCTGCTAGTACGAGTTTCCGGAGAATTATAACCCACATTGTATCCAGAAATCGCATAAGGGAATACAGTAGAAGATCTGACAAGAGCTTCAACTCATATTCAAATCGTAGTTGAAGATTCGACCGGTTAAAAGGTATTTATCTAAATTAACTTCGAATGCACGGGTTTTATTTTGATCGTTTGTCATTAAAAGTTTTATCTGGAGCTCGTTTTGAGGATTGCCTGTCCAGTTATTTTTTTTCATTAATTGTTTGCAAAAGCAAAAATCTTATCAGTTTTGCCTCCAACAATTGGTATCAGAGCCGTTTTATTTTTTATTTTTGGTTATTGGGGCCGGGTAGTTTTGGAACTATTGCTAACTTTGTTTTGCAGGCATTCTAATATCGATTTTATGATTGTTATTTATTTTTCATGTTTGATTAAATGGTGTGAATGATCATTATTTTTTTTAATCACGGGGGTTGACTGTGACAGATTGAATATGAGCCTTCGAAACATAGGATCGATGTAATAGCTAGCTTTATATTTTTAAATATTTGTTTAGATTATTTAAGAACAGGTTGAACATGTCCAAGAACATGAAGAACGGAGGTGGCACCGGTGGTGGTTCGGGTTTTAATGGGTTATAGATAGCGGTAAGTTTTTAATGGTTTTAAAAGATTTTTTTGGTGAGTTTTCCTGTAGTATTTATATATAAAAAATAGTATAAAAAATAAGTCAAAAATAGCAAGAAAAAATCACCAAAACAGCCCGATTTCGGTGGCTTTACCGGGGCAAGTTTGGCAACGATTTTTATGATTTTTCGGGCCATTTTTAGAACTATTTTTTGGGAAGTTTTTTAATTATAAAATAGCAGTAAAACATACCTCAAAATACTATTAAAAATCAGAAAAAAATTGGACCAAAATCACAACCCAAACATGCGGCAAACATGCCGACAGCGGCGGCCCCCAGTGGAAGCAGCTTTGGAGAGTGTTTCTGATAGTTTTTTGAGTTGTTTTTGATCAGTTTGTTTCATAGAAAAATAGTACTTTTTGAGAGCTTTCTTTTGATATAAAGTACGTCAAAAAATGGAGTTCGGATGAGGTCGGAACGGCCTCGAGAAGTTGGCAGTGCTGGGTGCGGCAGCAGCAGCTTTGGGCAGTGTTTTTGGTAGTTTTTTGAACTATTTTTGAGCAGTTTGTTTTTATAAAAAATAGTACTTTTCGAGAGCTTTCTTTTAATATAAAGTACATCAAAAACTGAGTTCGAAAAGAGGTTGAAAAAGGCTCAGAAAGTTGGCTGTGTCACTCTTGTATTATTGCCCTTATGTAGGTATATTTTTCCATCACTGAGTTATCGGGTTTCTTGGAACCCCTGCAATGAATTACAGACATGATTAGTGGCTCCCGTATCTACACACTAGGTACCGATAAATAACATCGCTAAACATGTTTCCACAACCATTGAACAGAAATTACTATGATTGTTCTGCCTTCTGAGAAATATTGGACATAACTTTTTCCAGTGCCGTGTCTAGTTGTAGTGAAAACATCTGCCTTTTGGCTTTTTCACGCCAGTTCGTAGTCCACTAATTACCCTGAAAATCGTGTCTCCCTGTTTCTGAACTTTTTTCTTCTTCATGTCTTTCAACCTAGAGGAAGAAACTTTTTCAGAAACAAATACATTTTCTCATATCGAAAGAATACCCTTGGTAGTTAAAACTATATCCAAGTTATTTTTCCAGTCAACAAAATTAGATCTCGTTAGTTTGTTTTCTTTGAGTATAACCATAAGTGAATTGAAAGCAGTTTTATTCTTGAGAATCACATAATTAAAAATAACCATTTATTATGACGAGAAAAATATTGAATTTATTTTAATTTAGTTCTCTCTACCATTTTAAAATTAATTTGCTAGCAGCTTTGTATCCTGTGAATAGCATGCCTCGATGGAAGAACGTCTACTATTCATCGTTTGTCCAGACCTGTCAATCCTATTAATTTTACTATCTAGGAAACAGACTTTACCAAGTAAAATTAAATAATTAATATAGCTTCAGTCTAGTATATAATAGCAGTGACTCAGATTGAGAGGATACTATTATATACAGCTAAGTGTTAACCATCACCTAATTCCAAATCAGTTGCTTCGCAATGAACATTTTAGATGGAAAAGTGATCCACACTAATAATTATCCAGAAATATCCTTAAAGGAGGTTTGTACTGGCGATACCGCAATTAATTTATCAAATGAAGAGGAAGACCTTACTACCAACACGTAGAGTTTAATTGCATCACTTATAAACTCGTGATGAATACTGTAGGATTTATCTGTGAATAAATTCCTTCTCCCACTTAAATTTTTAAAATATTTTTTAGAGTTATAAAAATCTATTTAATTAAAATAAATTTATTAATTTAAAAAATCACACGACCTGAAAGAATCAAACAACTTTTCGTATACACGATTCTAACGATTCTGGTTTATTAAACTAACTTTTCTTCTTTTAATTCATCACAAATAAAATTTAATAAATGCATAATTTTTTCTTTAGCTTTTCAGCTAAAGTAGTGACTAAAGAGATTTATTTATTTTATTTTTAATTCTATATTTTTCAAAAATTAATAATTTATTTCGATTAAATAGTTTTTTATTTAATTAATTAAAATCCAAAATTAATTCCCACGTTTTTTCAAGTTATTCAATTTTATGAAAAATCATCTTAAACGTGATATTTTAAAAAAAAATAAAATTTCTAAAGTTTTTTTATTTAATTAAAATTAATTAATTAAAAAAAACTTAATTTTATTTTACATTACAAAATATTTAAATTAAAATTAAATTTTTTGAATTAATTAAATTAACAGGATAAATAAAACAGATATGCAATCATTCACGCAGTTCATATATATATAAACACGATATGCATATATCTCGATTTTATGATCAAAGTGAAATGCTAAAGCGTTTTAGTTTCCTATAAAGGATAAGCTGTAATAATCATCTTTCTTGTTAGATTGCTGTATCCTGATTGCATCAGACTTTCTTGATACACTTTGATATACAAGTATATCACATATCAGTCTTCAAACATATCAAAAAAGCGATCAAACAGCCCAGGAAAACCAGACCACAGCCGGCCACCAACTTGCCGCCTCCAGCACCAACTTGCCGCCTCATTCGAACTCCGTTTTCGACATTTGTTATACCAAAAAAATAGCTCTCAAAAATTAGTATTTTTTGTCAAAAAATTTGCTCGAAAACAGCCCAAAAAACTACCGAAGAATTGCTTGGAAAAAGCTGTCGCCGCCCACCAGC
>JAUMHN010419881.1:0-13378 GCA_032360265.1 Heliamphora ciliata
ATTGATTATATTCTTGCATACCTTTTCTTATTGCAATATTAAAAGATTTCTGAAAAGGTTTTAAATTTCCTTTAAAATAGAAAAGACCCAATTCACACCCCCCCCCCTTCTCTTGGGTTGCCTAGATCTAATAGGGAGATTGGTAATTATCCCTTTGAGGTCATGAGCTTGGAAGCTAACAAACTCGGTGAAGAGCTCCACTAGCTTGTAGCAATAGAAAAATTCTTGAAGGGTCAAGAAAAACGTCTAATCACCAAGGATTGACCATAGGACTATACATTCGGTCAAAATTCTCCATCCATTGAGGACCAATTCAGCATGAGAGATCTCTAGGAATTGTAGAACTTCACTTATAAAGCGTGGAACCAGGAAGCGTAGCTCGGCTTGGAGGACTCCCTCGAAGAACCAAACCTTATTAGGAACGTCAGAGCAAGAAAACTCCTCGGAGGTAGGTATTCTAAGGTGAATTGAACCTGGAATCTGGTATTGAATATTAAATCTATCAATGTCCAATGCATTGATAGTAGAATGGATGCCGTCTGCAATGAAGGGTAGGCAGATGTGACCAAAAACAGCATGAGACACTATAATAAGGCCTCTTGCTAAGCCTTGTCAGATACAGAGATCTCTAATAAGGCTAATTCTCAGTCCTCTAGAGGAGATGGGAGGACAGCGTCACGGCAAGGACACTTAGCCACTAAATCCCCTTCGAGGGATTCCATAGAAGAACTTTTGTTGATAAGGGATTAATTTGGAATTGAAGGTTTAGGTCTTATGGTGTTTAAAGGGACGGGGCAAGGATAAGAGGCCGAAATTGGAGGATATAATCGGCGATAGTAGTAGAATTAGAGGAGGAAGGTGAAGGGTTAGCAGGGATAGGTCTATCATAATATATCTCTTGAATTTTCAGAAATGAAGATTCTACTTCTTCACTAGAGCCACTGAGCACAACAATCTCCTTCCTATCACTGAACATAGGGTTTTGCTAACCGCAATGGTAAACCCTAACCTAACTCAACAGAAAGGCCCCTAATGCTGTTCAATCAAAGAACGCAAAACTCACTACTCACGAGAATTCCAACCACAATAGAGGTTGCGAAGTAACTGAGAAAAGTAAAGGAAAAGTACCCGAATTAGAGGGAAGAGGTTGTCTCCAAAATGAAAAGGATGCCTTGGAAATTTCCAAAATCGCCACAAAGCACTTTCAGATGATTGAATGATTGAAAAAACTCAGTTTGAAAACCATTATAGGCGCCCCAATCTTAAACGGCCAAGATTTTTCGAGGATTGGCAAAATCTACGGCTAAAGAGGAGACACGCGGATCATACGAATGGTGGCTATTAAATCATGCGTTGGATGCCACGTGTTAAGGTGCACTAACATCACACCTCCTTGGAAATTGTAACTGCGTCGCCTTCCATTATGAGTGCAACTCAAGGGGTGGATTGATAACTATCTACCATTACCATGCAAGGGAGTCGTCTTTTCGACTACTGGGGGTTTCCCCCTGACTGAAATCGGCCCCAGAAGTGAACCATCAAGTTTGAGATCATCCTGCTCATCGTATGTGGACCTCCCAGAGCCACAACATCGGGACCTTGTGGTAGATTTTACGCTTAGTAGAATGTATTCTTGGCCACCACTATGTGATGGTCAAAAATAGGGGACCACTAAAGAGTAATAAGGGTATTTTAGTCAAAATACATATGACCAATGGAGATGAGATGGAAACTCTGATCAGTTCATGGGGGTCGAAGCAGGTGATCAGTCGTCCCCACCTCTAAGCAGCGACCTTCCAGTAGAGCGCGTTCTTCTTTATCCATCTCTTTAAGCCCAAGATGGTTAACATTCAGGCTGACCAGTGGAAGCTCTAATCAGTGTAGCAAGTGGCAAGCACATGTCAGAGGCCTGTGACGTAGATAATCCATCGGAGCCATACAACCATAACCGTTTCGTATTGGGGACCACCCCACGTGTCCCAAGGGTACCGTATAAAGAATCAACCACAATGGTTTTTGAGATTATTCTAACAAAAAGTAATCATTCTTTCTCTCTCTAACATTAGCTTGCTCCCCACTCCACTGAAAAACTAACTTGATCGTCAGAGGGGATCCCGCCGGAGATCTTTGGCGCCCCTTCTAATCCTTTGTTGAGTGTTACAGGTAAGAGAAAGATCATTGGAGACCATTCGGGAGAATTTAGCACCATCATGTACAATTAGATCAAATTCAATCATGCTCTTACTAAAATCCCAAAGGACTCAAACATTAGTGCTGACATATAATTTTAGTTTGTACATAAAAAGTTTAAAAAGCTTAAACAAGTGTGCTTGTAATTTTTTGCCTATAATTTTTAAGTTAATTACTGTGGGATCCTATTTTTATAACTCGTTTTGAGATAAATTTTATATACTAAACAGCTATCCCACGAAATCCTTTTTCATATATTTAATGATGTTATGGTCATTTATACCATCATATGTATTTATAAGAAATAAGTAGATATATATATATGCATAGTATAGATTCCTTTTTTAGTGTTGAGATATATACAGGAGCGACGTCATGCTTAGCACACTGGGGTCAAATGATCCCATGACTTTTTTTAAAAATATTATTATAACATATAGATATAAAATTTAAAAATATTTGACCCCATAAAATTTTTTTAATTGACCCCATAAGTATATATTCAAAGCATAATTTTTAAATGTACACATTTTTTAAATTATTTAAATTTAAAAAATAAATTTTAAATACATAATCTACAAATACTTTATACATTTATAAGTGAGTTGCACTCAACCCTTCACACACATAGCTACACCCAATCAAACCCTTTAGTCACACACATACCTCAATAGAACCAGCAATTCTCAAATTTCAATCAGCTTATCAGACTCTAAGACTCAAACCCTCTTCGAACACGGTACGTCATCATCGATGAAATACGAATTTGCTACAGTGGCGAATCGCAGACTCGGCACTCACAGAGGCTCAAGCTGTTAGCTGTTGGCTGTTAGCTGTCGGCTTTCGAAATCATCCTGCTCTCTTGGCTCCACCTCTCGAGTTAGCAACAGTGAGCAACTGCAACGTAATAGTTCGCATCGATCCAACATCGCTGCGTTGGCGTCGGTCCATTGGTCCAAGGTTCTCCGCTTCTCTCTCTCTCGACTGTCCAAGGTATGTGTGAGACCCGGTTCCATCTTATTTTCGTAATGTTTATTCGATGTTTTGGTTTGTGCTTTAATCGTTAATGAATATCATGTTTCTTTATATATTATGCATGCGTGGACTTGGTTATACACCTTTTGTTCGGGTTTTTGCCCAGCAATGATTGCTCAAGCGGAGCTCTGTTCGCTCAAGTGAGCTGGTGGCAAAGAATTGAGTCGGTGGGGGATCACTCGAGCGGACAGCCTGGCGTGAGATATTTATAAGACAACCCATGCCTTAGTTTTTTTTTAATCAAAACTTCTTTTGTAAGTTTTCTTCTCTCTCTCTACCAAGAACTTTTAAAACATCTTCCTTTTCTCTAGCTTTAGGCTTAGTTCGGGTTCGGATCTTGATGTTTAGATAGTCGATCCTCAATGTCCTCGCCGTAGGCTTCACGTTTATTCGAACGGAATAGCGCTTTGGCAACTTTGATTTCTCGCCGGAGTTCAAAGCTTCGAGTTCTAACTCACCAAGGTAGGATTCTAGACTACCTTACTTTAAAAGAGTGTTACATGCGATTATATGCATTTTCTACCATTTTAAAATGTTATAAATGTTAGACTTTGTGTTTAAACCGTGTTTGATTGGACAAAAAGCATGTTTTGCATTTGTTTTGGTTTATTGTAAAGTTGGTGAATGTGTATGTGTCCGTGGTTTTCAAAAGGATGAGTTTTAAAAATTAGAGAGATTTATGTAAAAGTTGTGAAGACCTAGTTTTGAAGGTTTGGAGCTAACCCTTGGGGTTGAGCCGTGATTTTTGAACTATTCGGTTTGAACGGTGGAAACATTTTTAAAACGTTGGTTGGTCTCCATGGTTAAATGGATGATGTGGCAGAATGCCGTTGAAGGTTTTGTCTCTGATTGTATGTATTTACTAACGTTTTCGTAGTGTGCTACGTATTTTTAATGATTCCATAGATGTGCCGTAACAATGTGTGTGTAATTAAGCCGACATTTCTCCTCAGTAAAAGTCTAGAAACTTTGCGCAAGTAGGTACTTTGCTCCATCGGGTTAATTCCCGTAAATGAAGTTGTTGTCCCATTGGGAGACGTGCCCCACTGGGAGGCATTTGTTGTTGTAGCTCCATATAGAACTTGTCATTACCTAGCGGGTCATTGGATGCCCCGAACCTAAGCTAATGGGCGAGAGTCTATAGTTGTTACCTTTGTCCCCGGCGTGACAGAGTCAGTGCATAAGAATCATTATCGGTTGTAAGAACCGAGTGGAAAATAATGTTTTGTTGCTGTTTTCTTAAACTGTTGGACGTTATTTGCATTATATGAAAATGTGTAGTTTTAAGGATCATTTTTGAGGCTAGTAAAGTTGAGTCGCTTCTATACTACATGATTGCATATCTTGCTTTTACTTCATTATAGTCTATTTCTATTGGGTTTCGGCTCACGTAGTGGGATTTAAAAACCTTTCAGGTGAACTTGATCATGTGAGTTGATCTTGGTGAGATCCAAAGGAGGCAAAGGCAAAACTCTTTTGTTATGTATAGTAGTTTTGTTGTTCTGTAGTTTATTACTGCTTGTTATTGGATCATGTAAAAGGAGTTTATGATTCGAGCTTGAGAGCATGTTTTGTAAACCGTAAGGCCTTTACATTCAATGCATGTATGTTGTATGATTTTGAGAGAGAAGCCATGGGTTAGTTGTTGTTTTGGTTTGGGTTAAATGCATTATGTGGTTGTTTAAACCCTTGTTCAAAGATGTGAGATGTGTTCGGTCGATTAATCGTGAAGTCGTAGATATGTTGGAATGAGTATGGGTTGCAGGTGTGTTGGAATGTGTATGGGTTTTGGTTACAATTCTAGCATGCGACGAGCATTAGTCCTTTGGGAATGACACGAGAGTAAAGGTTTGTGGTTTTGATCGTTATCCTCATGGTTAGGAGATCATGTTTGGGAACTGTGTTGGGTGAGTACATGGGTGTGCCTGAACGAGTTGAGAGGTGTGTGTGACACCCCGTCCTCCGGGTACGTCGGGACATACATAAATATAAATAAAGAGATATTCTAACCGTTCATTCATATTTACATACGCTAGTTATTACATTATAAATGAGTTCTGAACCGTTTAAAAGTACATTACTATTATTATTTCACCAATAAATTTCAAAAATTACACTAAGCACGAAAGAATTGAATATAAGAACAAAAACAGAGGTCTCGACTCCTTAGAATGCATTAGCGGGATCCACGTACTCTTGGAACTCACCCTATTCTTCAAACTCTTTTTCTTCCTCTAGGATGACTTCCTCTAAGAACTCTTCCACACCTGCGGCACGAATGCCATGAGCCAAGGTCTAGAAGCAAAATACTCTAACCTTCTAACTAATCTCACAGTACAAAATTTACCACAACACATACCGTATAACACCAGTACAGTTTATAGTCAAGGAGACAGATAATTTTATGACAAGATAGCAAATAATTCAATAAATATGTGTATATGAGATGCCGTGTTTGAAATGCAGATGCTCAACATGCACCCAGATTATAACAGAAATTCCACGTCGGGAATCACCAAAGTAGACTTGATGGGACTTGATCACCAAACTTATCCTCGCCTCGTTGCGAATAGTAAATGCGTCGCCAGACTTTATGCCACAGTTGTTTTACTTAATGGCAACGGCATGGGGGCGGGCTAACCAATTACCCATCTTTATCCGGGCCAACCAAAATAATCATCCATCCTTATCCGGGCCACCCAAAATAATCAAAGTAATAATCCCACCTTAAGAACCAGGATACTCGTTTGGCGTCAACCCAAAGTCTAAATCATTAAAACCAGAATGCTAGCGGCGAACCGATGGTGCCCAATAATATTCATGATAAACCATTTCAAACACCAACTAAATTTGTAGCACCAGGAACGTACCCAGGGTGTACAAGGGATATTCCAAAATATTTACAAAAATGGCAATCAAGGACGCCCTAGATTTAGAACCAAGAAAAATAATTCAATACCGCCCATCCCAACAACGATGTACACAGATGGACTCCAATATGCCAAGATGCAAGTGACAATGTTTATAATGTGTACCATCGATCCCAAGTGCAACAATTTATAGCATGGCAACATCATGACAAGATTCATGGTACAACGCGTAAAGTATAAGGTACAAGTATGTGAAGCACATGCTATAATTTTCAAGATATGATTCAACCTGACCGCATGAGTTTTAAATCATCATACATTCACTTAGAAAAACTAATCAACTAATTCAAATCAAAAATCATATAAAAACTCGGGTCTCATAGTGATAGGTACTCAAACATACACTTAACAAATTTTAAGGTCAAAAGTCAAGTATTAAATTAAAAGAACCGACAAGGTTTTTGGGTATCTAAACATGGAATCAAGCTATGATTTTTATCCACCATTTAGATAAAAATATTTTCTACAACTCTCATGTTTAACACCAAGGCCAAAACTTAAGGTAAAGGGGTGAATAAAACATCCTAAGTAAAAACGGTTCAGCACTTTTCTCAAGATTTTACCAAAATCATGCTTCTGTTGGTCTTGGCTTTGGGGTATCATATCAAGTTCAAATGAGCCCATTTTTTAGTATGCTCTAGTTAAACATGTCCCCTAAAAGTTTCATGTTTAGAACTAATGGTAGTTGTCTGGAAAAAGTTTGACTTTTTGGCCATTCTAGAAAATAGGTTCTGTCAGCCGCCAAAACTCAGTAGAGCCGGTTTTGGACAGATGGTTTGAAGCGGTTTTGGGGTATTATCCCCAGGCTTTAAGGTCTGATTTTTGGGCAAACAATACTTCAATATGTTAGCTACAATCTTCATGTAGACCACTTTTGGAATAGGTCAATTAAAATAGGAGTTTTAGGCTACACAACAATATATGACAGAAGTGTCTCTTGAGGGCTGAAACTCAATAGAGACTTTCAAAGAGCTTTTCACCTGCCAAAACTCAATATCTGGTTCTAAGTTTTTTTGGGTAGATAGATATACATGTTATTTATAACTTTTATGTTTTGACCAAAGTTCGGATCTCACTTTAAATTAGGATTTCCAAGTCTGTAGTGTTGACTGGTCAAAAAATGACACACTTTGGTAAAATTGCAATATCTCGAGTTCTACTTATGAAAATGAGTTGAAACCAACTTTGGCTGAAAGATAATACAAAAATATAAATCTTAACATAAATAATATTCTTAGATCAATTTTTTACATTGAGTTATGGCATTACAAAGTTTAGGACAGAAATATCTATGTTCTCAAAAATCAAGTCTCTTAGGGTCCAAATCTTCTACTTATGTAATGTCAAGTTTTTGTTCTATTTCTTTACATGCTTGTGTTTTAGACTTTAATATCAAGGCTCCAACACTCTTAGAAATCATCAAACTCAAAGATAATAACATACAACAGCATCTCATATCACCAATAAACATAACAACCCCTATTTTGTTACTATGACGCCTTTTCCGTTTGATTTTAGTTCTTGATTTTTAGAGTGTTTAAAAGGATGTGTTGGGGGATATTTTGAGGGATATTAGGCACAAGGTTTAGAGATTTTACTTACTTGTTTGAGGGCTCAAAGGATGGTGGTATGAAAAGATTTAGTTTTAGGAAAACATCTCTTGATTTCTTAGCTCCCTTTTTCCTTCTTTCTCCTTCTTTTTCTCCCTCAAACTTATAGAACACTTCAAGAACTATGAGGGTCTGGTCCCTCACCTCTCTTGCACAAAATCATGTTGGGAAGAAGAGGGTGTTTGGCTTGATTTATATAGGCAAAGGCTAGGGGACAAAGGGGAGACAAAAAATACTTTTAAAGACTTATTTTTCTTCTTTTTAATTAATGAAATTTGAGTTGAATTGAATGGGTGCAACTTTTGAGAGCTAAAAATCAGATATGGAGAAGATAAATACAGCTAGGAGGCTTTTGGGGGGACAAAAACCTGACCCCACACCAATCAAAGGGTTTTGTATTGGTTTGCGTGCCCTTTTGTGCAAGAAAATGCATTAAAAGTTAATTTAATATATTTTTTTGGTGTCTTTTCCTACTAAAACCTATTATTTTAGTATGTTTATGATAAATATAGTATTTTCATATATTATCATAGTTTTCATAGCAATTGATTAAATAGATGTAGTCATTTAAGTCAAATTAAGATATTTTGGCAATATGTGACTTTTTGACTTATTTTGTTGTGTATGGACTTTAATAATGATTTGTTTATTTTTTAACCTATAACACTATATTATTATGTATATTAATTATTCAACAAGTATTGAATCATCATAAGGCTTAATTTAATACCTTTATCATCATTTTAAGCTAAAAAGAAAGCAAAAAGTCACTTTTTGGCACACTTCCCAAGGTGGTCGGCCACTAAGGGGCATTTTTATCATTTTTGATGTTATTTTGTCCTTTTCTAGTTAATTTTACTTAAATCATTGATTTAGGGTATCTATGTGTCAAAATTTGAGTTTTTAAAACTTTTTGCTGTACTATGGGCAAAATGGTCATTTTACCCTATTTATGTGAATTTTTGATTTTTAACTCATTATTTCATGATATTTACTTCATTTAGAATGTTAGGAGACTCTTCGGGTGCTATGATTTTGTTGCCTGAGTTTTGGACCTTGTTGGGGTTTTCGGGCCGAACTTAGGGTTTTCGATTCGAGTTAGGGTTCTGAACTTCTTTTGTGTTCTATGGTCTCGTGGACTATCCGTCACTAACACTTAGGATTTGGGCTGGGTCTTTACACTGGTCGTTATCAATCGAGTTGTTACAACTATGGTCTGTACTGGGTCGTTATAGTGTGTACTATCATATCTTATACAAGATGATGTGGTCGCTTTACTGTCTCCCTCGCAAGTGCTAAGTGCATGAGGTTTGAGAAACCCGTGAAGGGGTTTGATGGTATGATTGGCTTAGTGCCTAAATAGTATATCATGAGTGCGATGTGTCATGAGATGTTTATTAAATGGAGAGAGGTTGTTTGTGTTCAAATCTGCTGTGTGGAGGTGGTTGTGTGTTTTGCCCTTGAAAGCGAAAAGTGAAGTAGTAAAGTTAAGCACTTTACTAAAACGGTCTGAGTGACCTAGAGTTGACAAGCAAAATTCGTGTATCCCAATGTATGTATTCGATCTTATACTCAGGCAGCAAAAATGTGGATGATGTTGGTACAATCGTGGGAGTTGTGGGTAACTTTGAGTGAAAGGTCTCAAGTTAGGCCTCCTTCGATTAAGCACCATGCGCTCTCCTTGTGGGTTTGTTTAAATAATAGGCTCAAGGCCGTAACGTGGTTGTAGTTGTTGTTTGCCTGTTGGGAGTTAGGTCCGTAAAGCGCAACCTGTGAGGTGAGACCTTAGTATAATGGGAGTGTTTAGGGTTATGCCTCCGTGTATGCCCGGTAATGAGCTTGTAATCCTATGAGACTAGTTGTATGGGATATAAGGAAGCGACAATTTATGGTTGACCTTTTCTTTTCTCTGGGCAGAGAGAGAGTTACCTTGTGGACGGCTATCAGGTGTGAGCTGTTTCACCCTAGTTGGATGTAGATGATGGGATCTTTGATTGATTCAGATTTGGTTATTTTTTGAGAATGTGAAAATCCCCGTGGATCTTGTGTCTGTTTTGTGATCCTTTGAGTTGTGCATCGGGAACTTGTATCGCTGTGATTGGGAGGTTGTAGGACTGATTCCTCGTGATTTCTTAGTGGAGGTTTGTTTGCTCTACCGTGTGAGTATGAGTGTTTGGGTTGTGCTCTCTAAGATATTGGGTTAGTAGACCTTGAACCCATGTTCTTTTGATGGGGGAGTTAGTGGATATAGAGCCTATTTCTATAGAGATTGGTTGAAAATCGTTTGACAGATGTACCGTGTATATTATGATATGTACGGGAATGTTGATATCCTTAGCTCTTGTTAGAGCGAGATCTTTGCTGAAGCCTTGGTAGTTGGGTTGTTCACGTGGTGAGCTTCTGATTGACGTTTTTATGAGTCTCGAGGTGCGTTATACTTGGTGTTTCGAACTACTCAGATTTCTCAGAGTTGGTGGCTGGTTGTCCACTTATGGTAAGGATCAAGTTGTAGAAAATCAGGTTAAGGTTATTAAGAGAGTCGGGAAGAATTCGATGTTTGAGAAGCCTTCCTTGGTGTGGCCTGTTGGGGCCTACACAATTGTCTGGTTTAGAACGAAAAGGCTATGAGGAGTTGTGTATAAGATAGAAGTGTTAAGTACGAGAGGCGGTTCTTGGTTGGTTACTTGGTGCGAAAAGGTATGAATGCATTGAATGTCATTGGTAAAGGATCATATAATCTTGTGTGTTGCAAACTAATGGAAAATTGTTATATGTGTGATACGAATGTAAAGGAATAAGGTGAATGTGTTTGCAGGTGTTAACGAGCGAAATGGTTGACGATGGCCTAGACTGCAGTATCCGACTCATTGCGAAATGTTGTGGATTCGAGGGACCAATGTATGTGTTATGAGTTTGGGTTGATGCCAGATAGAGGCGATTATGATTGATTAGAGGTTGAACGGTAAACTAAGAGTCAGAGGTTCGACGGTGAAACATGGGATACGTATATACGTTATGTGGTAACAAGAGATGTGATTAGGTTCGTGTAGGCAAGCATGTACCCATAGAATGCTTAGTATGTGTGGCATACCTGGTCTAAGTGACTCTTTGGGTTCATGTAACCGTATTAATCTGAATGGTTGTGATGCCAGGGTGGTAATCTCGACTGTGTGCAATCTTGGCCTTGATAATGATGCGACAGCTAGTATTTTTGCAGGGTGAGTATTGTGGTTCACGATTGAGGATCTGCTTGAGGATTGGTAGAGGGTAAAGGTTCAGATGGAATGTTGGTAACTCATGAGACGAAAATGTGTCCTTTAGGGTTTTCGGTGAATTGAATGAGTTCCTCTATCTGGAACCTGATGTTTGTTGTTTTTTCTCAGAATGAGCGTCTTGTCATCTTTAGTGATGGCATTTTTGACATGAGTAGAATGACGATGTGGTTTCAAGTTTACAGTCGTCAGGTGATCTTGAAGATTTAAACAAGATCTTGGATATAAGGCATGTGAATCCTTGTGAGTGATGTCAAAGTTTGACGACGTGTGTTAGGGCTTACGGGAATCGCCCTAGGTACGCATTTTGATATGTGGAAGACCTAGTTTGTGGCAATACAAACGAGGGTGTTAGTCCTTATGATCTGAAGTAGAGAATGTTTGAGACCAGTTCCGGTTGTGGGTTAACTTTATGCTGTGCGATTAATCGCTTAAGTTGGCCGTGTTCAATGGGGGTTGTGCTTTGATGCCTCTGTGGTGTGAGTTGGATCTTGTTCCGACGACATGAGGATAACCATCACGTCAGTGAGACTTCGTTTGCAGAAGCAATCAGTATGATGTTACACTTTGAAAACATGTTTGTGGCATAGGACGTCGCTCTTGGGGGCTGAGCTGCGTCAATATCTTTGCTGTTGTGCAGTGTTGTAGAGCTTTGTATCGGAGAGTGTTAGTAGTCGATGATGAGGTCGCTGGCTTGAGATCCAGTGTTGAATTTTGGGGGTAAAATTCCATTAAGGAGGGAAAAGTTGTGAGACTCGATTTTGTTTTATTTTCGTAATGTTTATTCGATGTTTTGGTTGGTGCTTTAATTGTTATTGAATATCATGTTTCTTCATATGTTACGCATGCGTGGGCCTTGTCATGAACCTTTTGTTCAGGTTGGTGGCAGAGAGTTGCGTCGCTTGAACGGACAGCCTGGCGTGAGATATTTATAAGACAGCACATACCTTGGTTTTTGAACCAAAACTTCTTTTGTGAGTTTCCTTCTCTCTCTACCAAGAACTCTCAAAACCTCTGCCTTCTCTCTAGCTTTACGCTTGGTTTGGGTTTGAATCTTGGCGTTCGGATAGTCGATCCTCGATATCCTCGTCGTGGGCTTTGCATTCATCCGAATAGGATTGCATTTTGGAAACTATGATTTCTCGCTGGAGTTCAAAGCTTTGAGTTTTAACTCACCAAGGTAGGATTCTAGACTATCTTGCTTTAAAAGGGTGCTACATGCGATTATATGAATTTTTTACCATTTTAAAATTCTATAAATATTGAATTTTGTGTTTAAGCCGTGTTTGATTGGACAAAAAACATGTTTTGCATTTGTTTTGGTTTATTACAAAGTTGGTGGACGTGTGTGTGTCCGTGGTTTTCGAAAGGATGAGTTTCAAAAATCGGAGAGCTTTATGTAAAAGTTGTGAAAACCTAGTTTTGAATGTTTGGAGCTAAACCCTTGGGGTTGAGCCATGGTTTTTGAACTATTCGGTTGGAATGACGGAAACATTTCAAAAATATTGGTTGATATCCATGGTTAAATGGATGATGTGGTGAAATGTCGTTAAAGGCTTTGTATCTGACTGTATGTATTTACAAACGTTTTCGTAGTGAGCTATGCGTTTTTAATGATTCCATAGATGTGACGTAACAATGTGTGTGTGTAATTGGGCCCAACATTACTCTTCGATGAAAGTCCAAAAATTTTGCGTAAGTAGGTGCTTCGCTCCTTCGGGCTAATCCCCGTAATTGAAGTGGTTGCCCCATCAGGAGACGTGCCCCACTGGGAGGCATTTGTTGTTGTAGCTCCATATAGAACTTGTCATTACTTAGCGGGTCATTGGATGCCCTGGACCTAGGCAAATGGGCGAGAGTTTATAGTTTAAGTTACCTTTGTCCTCGGTGTGACAGAGTCGGTGCATAGAAATCATTATCGGTTGTGGGAACTAAGTGAAAAATAGCATTTTGTTACTGTTTTCTTAAATTGTTGGACGTTATTTGCATTATATGAAAATATGTGATTTTGAGGATGGAAAACTATTTTGAGACTTGTGAAGTCAAGTCGTTTCTATACTACGTGATTGCATATCCTGCTTTTACTTCATTATAGTCTGCTCCAATTGGACTTCGGCTCACGTAGTAGGATTTGAAAACTTTTCTGGTGAATTTGATCATGTGAGTTGATCTCGGTAAGCCCCGGTAGAGGCGAAGGAAAAACTCTTTTGTTATGTATAGTAGTTTTGTTGTTCGGTAGTTTATTACTGCTTGTTATTGGATCATGTAAAAATAAGTTTATGATTCGGGCATGAGAGCATGTTTTGTAAGCCGTAAGGTCTTTACATTCAATGCATGTATG
>JAUMHN010419902.1:0-13375 GCA_032360265.1 Heliamphora ciliata
CTACACACCAGATTAAATACTATACAGAATATCGGACATCCATGCATAACAAATAAATGATATACATACATTACTCACAAAGATTCTCATAAAATGAAAAATTATTTTTATTAAAAAATAAAATTAAATACTAAAAATATAATTTTCAGTATACCAACCCTAACATCATGTTGGTTAGAGCTTGCTGTAAAACATATGTAATGATTATAGATGTATGCATGCTTTAGTGTTTTTGAGAGTAACTTTGGATTGGTTGTTGTTTTCTATAGTTTCTTACTACGTTTTTCGTTGTTGAGTTCAACGGTTTCAAAACGAATTTTCAAATGATTTTCGTTTCATATAAACTTTTGTGCTTTGAGGTATATTTTGGAACAACATAAGCTACTTTTAAAATGAAAAGATTTTCTTATCTCCAAACTTGTATTTTGTTTCTTTTAACGGTTTGGTATAAGGGCCGCAATTGTAGTCTTTGGCTACTCTTTTAAATCAAATAAACCCTCACTAGTACGTTTTCTTTTTATAAAGGTTTTAACCTTGTTTGGGCTTTGGGTTTTTATCACTTTTGTTTGGGTCGTTGTGGTGGTTGTTCGGTGGCTTTTCACGTGACCCAGAATTTGGAGCGTGACAGGCAGCCTAGGCCTTCCTGAGGGCGACAGAGCCCTCGAGCAACTCATAGATCTGCCAAGGCATTAGTCTGGCTCTGGGCAACCTGGACCGTCTTAGGCCGATTGAGCCGTCAAGCAACTGGTATTTTTGCAAAGGCCTTGGTTGGGCCCTTAGAAGCCTGGACCGTCTGGGACAATCGAGCTATCCAAAAACTCAGATTTTCGCTAAGCCATTGGTCTGGCTCTTGGAAGCCTACACCATCTTGGGCCGATCGAGTCGTTCAGCAGCTCGAATTTTTGCTAAGGCCTTGGTCTGGCTCTTGGAAGCCTAGACCATCTTGGGCCGATCGAGCCGTCCAGCAGATCTAATTTTTGCTTGGGCCTTGGTCTGGCTCTTGGAAGCCTGGACCGTCTGGGCCGACCTAGCCATCCAGTAACTCGAATTTTTGCTAAGGCCTTGGTCGGGCTCTTGGAAGTCTGAATCGTCTTGGGTCGACCAAATCGTCCAGCAGCTCTAATTTTTGCTAAGGCCTTGGTCAGGCTCTTGGAAGCCTATACGGTCTTGGGCTGACGGAGCCGTCTAGCAGCTCAAATTTTTGCTAAGGCCTTAGTCTGGCACTTGAAAGCCTGGATCATCTGGGCTGACCAAGCCGTCCATCAGCTCGAATTTTTGCTAAGGCCTTAGTCTGGCTCTTGGAAGCCTATACCGTCTAGGCCGATCGAGCCGTCCATTAGCTCAAATTTTTGCTAAGGCCTTGGTTTAGTTCTTGGAATCCAGGACCGTCTTCGGCCTACCGAGCCGTCTAGCAGCTTGAATTTTTGCTAAGGCCTTAGTTTGGCTTTTGGAAGCCTGGACCGTCTGGGCCGATCGAGCCGTCTATTAGCTCAAATTTTTGCTAAGGCCTTGGTTTGGCTCTTGGAAGCCTGGACCATCTTGAGCTGACCGAGCCGTCTAGCAGCTCGAATTTTTGCTAAGGCCTTAGTTTAGCTCGTGAAAGTGTGGACCGTCTGGGCTGATTGAACCATTTAGCAGCTTAGATGTTTGCTAAGGCCTTGGTCGGGCTCTTAGAAGCTTGAACCGTCTTGGGCCAACCGAGCCATCCAGCAGCTCAAATTTTTGCTAAGGCCTTAGTCTGGCTCTTGGAAGCCTGGACCGTCTGGGCTGGTCGAGCTAGACCATTTTTATTGTCTGTAGCCGACCGAACCGTCCATCAGCTCAAATTTTTGCTAAGGCCTTAGTCTGGCTCTTGGAAGCCTGTACCGTCTAGGCCGATCGAGCTGTCCATTAGCTCAAATTTTTGCTAAGGCCTTGGTCTAGTTCTTGGAAGCCTGGAAAATCTTGTGCCGACCGAGCCATCTAGCAGCTTGAATATTTTCTAAGGCCTTAGTCTGGCACTTGGAAGCCTGGACTGTCTGGGCAAATCGAGCCGTCCATCAGCTCAAATTTTTGCTAAGGCCTTGGTCTGGCTCTTGGAAGCCTAGACGGTCTTGGGCCGACCAAGCTATCCAGCAGCTCGAATTTTTTCTAAAGCCATAGTTTAGCTGTTGAAAGTGTGGACCGTCTGGGCCGATTGAGCCGTCCAATAGCATGGATTTTTGCTAAGGCCTTGGTTGGGCTCTTAGAAGACTATACCGTCTTGGGCCAACCGAGCCGTCCAGTAGCTCGAATATTTGCTAAGGCCTTAGCCTGGCTCTTAGAAGCCTGGACCGTCTGGGCCGGCCGAGCTAGACCATTTTTATTGTCTGTAGCCTTTATGGATGAGTTTGTGAAAAATTGAATTTTTATTGCTGACGGAGAGTGGTTACATTATTTACAGTACTTCCTTAAATGCTCAGCATTCCAAGGGTATGGCAAGCCTTTTCCTGCTATGTCTTTGAGACGATATACTCCCGCCTAAATCTGACGCTCCACTTGATAGGGTCCTTCCCAGCTCAGACCCAACTTTCCTTGCTGGCGATCTTTAGTTGCTGAGGTCACTTTTCTCAAAACAAAATCTCCGGTGTTGAACCCTCGCCCTTTGACTTTCTTGTCATAGTGTCTCTTCATTCTTTGCTGGTACGTGGCTACTCTGATGGTGGCTTGTTCGCGCACTTCATCCACGATGTCTAGGCTAGTGCGCATGCCTTCTTCGTTGCTCTTTTCCACAAGCTGACTCACCCGTTCACTAGGTAGGCCCAGTTCGAATGGTAAGACTACCTCGCTCCCGAAGGCCATCGTGAATGGTGTTTCCCCTATAGCTGTTCGGGTGATCATTTAGTAGGCCCACAGGATACTCGGTAATTCTTCAGCCTATAAGCCTTTTGCCTGCTCCAGCCTAGTCTTGATCATTTTTATGAGGGTTCGATTGGTCACTTCTACCTAACCGTTGGCTTGGGAATGAGCGGGTGTTGTACAGTGTGCTCAGATGCCTAGTTGCACACAAAACTCCCTGTATCTCTTGTTATTGAACTACTTTCCATTGTCACTTATGATGGCGTTTGGAACTCCAAATCTACATACAATTGACTTCCACATAAAGTTTATCGTGTTTGCTTCAGTTATCTCAGCCAGCAGTTCGGTCTCCACCCAATTAGTGAAATAATTGATAGCCACTATGGCGAACTTGATCTTTCCTTTTTCGAGCGGGAATGGTCTAACAAGGTCTATCCACCATTGGGCGAATGGCCAAGGGGAGGTTATGACAGTCATTTTGGTAGGAGGCTGTCTTGGCATGTTTGCAAATCGTTGGCATTTGTCACATCGCTTCACCAGAGCTAAAGCATCCTTCGCCATGGTTGGCCAATAGTATCCTACCCTTAGTGCTTTATGCGCCAACGCTCGCCCCCTATTGTGATTTCCACATATGCCTTTATAAATTTCCCTTAGGACATAGTCTCCCTCGTCCTCCATGAGGCATCTGCGGTACGGGAGTTATAGGCCCATATTATAAAGCTGTCCTTCTAAAATGGTGTACTGGCTGGCGATAAGGTGCAATTTCCTTGCCTTATCTCGGTCGGTTAGATAGACTCTGTCTCTAAGGCACCCGATATTAGGGTCCTTCTAGGATGAAGGTGTTCGGTCTTCCCTTACTTTTAGTAGCTCATGCTCAGCCCATCTCAGGCCTGACTCGACGAGGTATTGCAGGGGGTGTCGTGGTTTAGTTCACTTTCTAGGGTTGAGGCGGCTTTGGCCAAGGTATTCGCTCGGTGATTACTTTCCCTCAGCACCTGCGTGATGGAGAAGTGCTCAAAGCCTTGGCTAATTGCTTGAGCTGCTCTTTGGTAGGAGGCCATTGTATCTTCCTTGGCTTCAAAATCTCCTTGGACCTGTCCGACCACCAACTTGGAGTCGTTGTATACCTTTACTTGTACGGCCCCAATCGCTCGGGCTAGTCTCATTCTGGCGAGGACTGCTTCATACTCAGCCTCATTGTTCATAGTTTTGTAACAAAAATGTAGGGAGAATTCAATCGTGTTGCCTTCGGGAGATATGAGTACGATTCTGGCTCCGCTGGCGTCTGCATTGGCTGAGCCATCTGCATATGCGTGCCAAACTCGTTCGGCGTTAGAAGCCTCGGGCTCCTTGCACTGAACTGGCATCGGGAGACTTACAGCGATAGAGCTCGGTGGATCTGGCTCTACTATTAATTCGGCTACAAAGTCAGGAAGGGCCTGACCCTTTATAGCAACTCGGGATCGGTATCTAATGTCGAATTCTCCCATTTCGAGTGACCATTTCGCCAAACGTCCCGAGAGGTCGGGCTTCTGCATAATCTGTCGAAGTGGCTGATCAGTTAGAACAATCACAGTATGAGCTTGGAAATAGGGACGCAGTCTTCTTGCTAAAGTAACTAGCACGAAAGCTAGCTTTTCCAATTCAGGGTATGTTGCTTCGGTCCCCCCGTAGGCTCTGCTAAAGTAGTACACATGCCTCTGGATGCCTTGTTGATCCTCTCGGACCAAAGTAGCGCTCACCGCTAACGCGAACACAGCAAGGTATAGGAATAATACTTCACTTGGGTCGGTTCGGGATAGTAAGGGAGGTGAAGATAGGTATCTTTTGAGGTCCTCAAATGCTTTTCCACATTCCTCTGTCCACTCAAAGGCCTTTCTCATGACTTTAAAAAATGGAAGGCATCGGTCAATCGCCTTTAAGACAAATCGATTGAGCGCCGCTATTCGGCCAGTCAGCCTTCGAACCTCCTTTGTGTTTCGTGGAGGATAGATCTCTTGAATTGCTCTGATCTTCTCTAGATTGGCTTCTATCCCTCTTTAGCTTACCATGAAACTAAAAAACTTTCCTCTAGTGACTCTGAAAGCATATTTGGCTGGGGTCAACCGCATATCGTACTTCTTCAGCACTTGTAAAGTCTCCTCTAGGTTAGTTAAGTGGTCTTCGGCCCTCTTGCTCTTGGTAAGAATATCATCCATGTAGACCTCCATGTTCTGCCCGAGCTACTGGCTGAACATGCGATTTACTAGACGCTGGTAAGTAGCTCCCGCGTTCTTGAGCCCGAAGGGCATGACATTATAGCAGTAGAGCCCTCGGTCTGTGATGAAGGACGTCTTCTCTTGATCTCCCGCGTACATCTTAATCTAATTGTATCCCGAGAAGGCATCCATGAAGCTTAGTCGTTCATGTCTGGCTGTAAAATCCACTAACTAGTCGACCCTAGGTAAAGGATAACTGTTCTTGGGGCAAGCTTTATTCAAATCAGTAAAATCAACACACATTCTCCACTTACTGTTGTGCTTTTTTATGAGTACCACATTTGCTAGCCGATTCGGGTACTGCACCTCTTTGATGAATTTTGCCTCCAATAGCTTATTAACTTCTACTGAGATTGCCTCATTCTGTTCCTTGGCAAAAGCCCTCAATCTCTGTTTGGCTGATTGGTAAGCTGGGTTGACATTAAGCTGGTGCTCCACAACTTCTGCCTGTATGCCTAGCATATCCTCATGCGTCTATGAAAATACCTTTTGATGCCATCTCAAAAACTGTAGCAATTGTCGCTGATCCTCTTTCGGTAGGAGGCTGCTGATGAAGATCTGTCTGTCCGGTCGATCGGTATTGAGGGGGAGGCTTATGAGCTACTCTGTTAGTTCGGGTCTCACCCCCTTAACAAATTCTCGGGACTCCAGAATGTCAATGGTCAGTGATTCCTTATCCTTTGGTCCTCTAAGGGAAGTGGCATAGCACTCCCTGGCAGTAACCTGATCAGCCTCCAATTAACTGACCCCAAGCAAGGTGGGAAACTTCATGGCTAGGCTGAATGTAGAAGTGATCGCCTTGAATAGATTAAGGTCCTTCCTTCCCTGTATGGCATTGTATGCTGAGTGGACCTGTCAGGTGGACTGATTCGAGTTGGTTCCCATGGTTAGGGGTAATTCAATAGCTCCCAGGGGTTGAACCATTTCTCCGGCGAACCCAAGTAGGGGGGACCTTACTGGAGTCAATCAAATTTTATCAATGTTGAGTTGCTCGAATGCTCGAAGGGACAAGACGTCCACAAAACTCCCATTGTCTACCAATATTCGTCGCACCCGGTAGTTTGCTAACACCATCGTGAAAACTAGGGGGTCATTATGGGGATGCTGAATTCCTTCCTCATCTTTCTCCAAGAAGGTTATTACCTTCTCTCAGGAGTCCGTTCGTGTTCTAACTAAGTGACTTGTAGTGAGGACTTCTATCGAGGCCTCTGCCTTAAACCTTCTATAGTGCACTTCCCTCGCCGAGCGGGTGTCCCCACATTCAACAAACCTACCGGATATCAGCCAGACCTTGACGACGACTTCCTGGTCGGTTGGAGGCTCTTCTCGGACCTTTTGTGGCTCATCTTTGTGCGGACGGTCGATCACGAATTGGTGTAGCTGGCCTCTTCAAGTTAGTGCCTCAATCTGCTCTTCTATGTCGAAGCAATCTTCTGTGTTATACACATGATCCTTGTGGAACTTACAGTACTTATCCTGACTTCTTCGATCTGGCGTGGTTCGTAATTTCTTTGGCCACTTAAGCTCAAGATCATCACATATTTGCAGTAAGACCTGGTCGATGGGGGTGTTCAGTGGGGTGTACCATTCGAATTGACTGACAGGGAGTCATGTTCTTTTGTTATCGGAGTAGCGGGGAATTGTTCGCTCCTCCTCCCTTGGCCTTCACAGTCGGTCTACGTTGTTGGATCGCTGGCCCTCGGTCTTCTTCTCTTGCTCAGGTCTAGATTTGTCTTTTCTTGCATTCATTGCGTCTTTTGCATTCATGTGTCTTTGGTCCTTGGCCATCAGCTCGCCCATGCTCTCCAGTGGTGTTTTGGATAAGGAAAATAAAAACTTAGTGGGTTGCAATCCCCCCATGAATGCAGTTAGGGCCACCTTGTCATCTACGTCGTCCACTTGTAGTGCTTCTGCATTGAATCTGGACACGTAGTCTCTGCGTGATTCCCCTATAGCTTGTTTGAAGTTTAATAGATAAGTGGCCGACCAACGCTGCCTTTGACCTCCATTGAAGTGTCCAGTGAATAGTTTACTGAGCGGGTTAAAAGTGCTGACGGACTCTAATTTTAGACGACTAAACCAAACGCGGGCTGATCCCTTCAAGGTAGTGGGGAATGCTCAACACATGATCTCGTCTGGGACCACGTGTAGGTGCATGAAGGCTTTGTAGGTTTCCAAGTGATCTAGGGGGTCCTTTGGGCCATCAAAGGTCTCCAACTTTGGCATCTTGAATTTCATGGGCAGTTGCTCAATCAAGATCACTAAGGAGAAGGGGAGGTCAATCCGCTGTATGAGTTCATCCACACCACCAGCCTTTCTGTCCTTCAATGCTTCCATGACATTCTAGAGTTGTTCCCTCATTCACCTCATTTTGAGTTCAATTGTGGCGGTGACTTAAAACCTGATGCCTGGGTAGGCCTTCCCTATATGGGGGGGGATCTCTTGCCTCTGGGCCTGTTTATCGGCTCTCCACCTCCTCCTTGTCATAGAGGTTGTTGATATTGCCCTTATTCCCTTGCCCATGTCCTGGGTGAGCATCGTCTTTGATCAGGTTGGACTAGTCTAGAGCTTCTTGGTTCTGGTGGGCAAGATTGGCAGGGTTGAGGTTAGCAGCAGTGACCCCTAGCATCCTAGCAGGGAAAGGCAGGGCCCTCCTTGCATGATCCTCAAATCACTGATGGAGGGCACGTGTTTGTTGCGCTAGTTCCTGGACTAGATGGGTCAGATCAGTTAGTTGTTGATCGAAGTGTGGGTCGGTGGCAGCAATTACTGTTGGAGAACGCAGGGGATTGTTGTCAAAGGTCATGGCCCGTGTTTCGATCATCGAGTGTACCAAGGAAAAATGAAATAGGTTCCCATAGACGATGCCAAATGATGATACCTCGATAGCTGAAACAAGGGCGTCGGGTTTCACCTACCCCCTACGCACTCTTCCTTCTCTATATCAAGACAGAGTCAGGACTCGTATCGTTAGGGTACCAACCTAGTACCCTCCGATGCTTAAGTCGGTTCTCACTCAAGATCTTAATCCAGAAGTTATAATTTTTGGGCAAAAAACATACCTTCATAGGAGGGGACCGAGGTCAATTTATGGAGAGACTCCTCTGTGGGATTGAATCAAATCTCACAGTTTGTACTGTTATGATCCCAAGAAATCAGCCCTTCCCTAATAAGGGGGCCTTCTGAATTAATGGAGGCAGTTGTGGATGGGTTTAGCGCCAACCCACTCAGTTGTTCACCCAGTCCTCAGGTTTTGTCTGATCAATCATACACTCCCGAGCGTGGTCATCATCGATCAGTCAAGGCTGACCACATCACAACTCATGCTTCTTCACGAGCTTTCACTGTAAGACCAAAATTCGCCCCTCATTATGCATTTCTTTACGGGCTTTCACCAAAGGACCAATATCGGCCCCAACTAATGTATCTTTACGAGCTTTCACCAAGGGATCAATATCCGCCCCAACAAATGCATGAATGAACCAAAGTTTGCAAGCACACGGCCATGTACAAACATCACATTCACATATTAACATCATCCACCTAACAATGGAGACCAACAAACGTTAAAACGAGGCTCAACCTCAAGGGTTAGTTCTCAATCTCTAAATTTATGTTTTTGCAAATGTTTGCATAAATCTTTTCAATTTTCGAAACTCCTTTTTTCAAAAACAACACGACACATATTGTAATAACCCGAACTCAAGATACGAATAAAAAAGAAAGAACATCTCAAAAGAAACGAAATCTCAAACCTAAGTTCGGTAAGAGAAATTGGCCCAATCATTTAACCTTTTCAAGCCAGAGACCTGAGAAAGAGGGGGAACCACACAAGCATATATTAAAACCCTAATGTTGAGGATAAGAATTCAAAGCTATAAGTCCATGTCATTTAAGACAAGAGTTACGCTCGAAAAGTCAACAAACGAACCAATGTGAATATACCCGAATTTTCTCCTACAATTAAATAAAGAAAATTATTTTGATATATACATATATATATATATATACATTCAAGTGGCTAACCTAGGAGAATGTGCCAAACTTGGTAAGCAAGTTTCACAAACTCAAGTTAAGTTTAAAGTAACTAAGGTTAGTTAACCCATGGTTAAGGAAACTTCCTAGGAAGCTTCCTATTTGACTTTTGGCTATAAAAAGAGACCCAACCCACCCTTTTTCTTCATAATTTCGTGCATATAGAGAGGGAGAGAGAGAGAGAGAAAGAAGAAGAAAGAAAGGAAGAAGAAAGGAGGAAGAAGAAGAAGCTTGAAGATGGGAGCTTTAAAAGCTAATTCCATGGTTTTTCATCATCAAGAAGTAACCCTTAACAAGGTAAGAGAGACTCTAATTCTTTTGATTTTACATAAATCAAGCTTCTCTCCCACTATCCTCAAACACAAATCTAAGATCAAGAATCAAAACTCAAAAATAAAGACGTCATGGTCGGATTTTTGGAACTGTTCGGTTTGAATGTTGAAGTTGTGAGTTGGTGTGGGTTTCTCCATGGGTTCCATGACTTCTATAAGCTCTAGAATATTGATATATTGAAGTACAATACATGTATGCAAAGAAAATAGGTCAAAAACTTACACACTTGACACTAAGAGGCTAGAATCAAAATAGGCATGAGTTTTGGGAGTTTTGAGCTTTCTTCCTGATCTTCGGAATATCATAACTTAATGTAGAAACATGCTATAAGCGTATTCTTTATATCACGACCTAGGTTGTTGTGTTATCTTCCATCCAAAATTGGTTTGAACTCATTTAAGTAAGTAGAACTCGAGATATAGAAATTCTACCAAAGTGTGTCGGTTTCAGACCAGTTAACAATGCAGACCTAAAAACCCTAGTTTAAAAAGAGATTCGAGTTTTGGCCAAAATATGAACTTTGTAGAAAACATGTATACCTAGCTACCAAAAAAAAATGAGCACAACATAATGAGTTTTTATAGGTTGGAACCCCTCTCAAAAGCCTTGTTGAGTTTCAGCCCTCAAGGAACACTTCTGTCACATATTTTTGTGTAGCCCAAAACCCCTATTTTTAGTGATCTATTGCTAAAGTGGTCTACATGAACTTTGTAGCTAACATGTTGAAGTACTTTCTTCCCAAGAATCAGACCTTAAAGCCTCGGGATGATTCCCCAAAACCGTTTCAAATCCTCTGTCCAAAACCGGCTCCGCTGAGTTTTTGCGGCTTACAGACCCTATTTTCTAAAATGGCTAAAAAGTCTAATTTGTTCCAAACAACTACCCATAGCTCTAAACATGAAATTTGTAGGGGACTTGTTGAAAAAGAACATACTAAAAATTGGATTCATTTGGACTTGATAGGATACCCTAAAATGGAGAGCAACAGAAGCATGTTTTTGGTGAAATCTTGACAAAAGTACGGAACCGATTTTTCTTAGGATGTTTTGTTCGTCCTTTTGCCTTAGGTTTTGGCCTTAGTATTAAATATGAGAGTTGTAGAAAATATTTTTATCTAAATGGTGTTTAAAAATCATAATTTGATTCTAAGTCTAAGCACCTCAAAATGCTGCGGTAGTTTAAAATTTAATAATTTCAAAGCGAGTAATAAATGGTTAAGTAAAATCTTCAAACAAGTGAAGGATTGGGCAAGCGTGTAGTGCCCCTTAAACCTAAAAAGAAAGTAACCATGGTCCCAAAAATTAAGAAAATATTCCGTGGTCAGAATCGTTTTAGTTTCACATGCTAAAGGGAGAGGATTCCGTGTTAACGGTAGAGTCGTGTTTTGTTTGTTAGGCACGGAGGTTGTAGAACCCGGGGGTCCTTTTTAGCTTGCTGGGGGAGGCTCAGTTCATACGCATATAATACAAGGTGACAGTGCTTAGCTATTATCTTGAACTTGAGTTTATGTAAAAGATGCTTAAAAATGCTTTAAAGCACATGTTTTGAACTATGACTAGCTTGACGATCGTACGAACCTGTTGTTTTAAAAGCTATGATGTTTTTAATTCAAGTGTGCTATCCATGATATTCTGATCTTGTAGCACCCCGCTCCCGCAAGACACCAATCTTTCACAAAGGGATAAGATCCTGCTGCAGACCGGCAGCCCAAGAGATAGACAAGAAGTAAACTTAAACAACCACAAATATCTTAATATCAAAAGAGGCAAACAAGAGTCACTAGGGATTCACCATCCCAAGGCATACATTACTTCTAAAATGTCAAAAACCTTCAAATCTTATACATGAAGCTTTTCCAACACTAAAACTAAACAAAAAAAAGACTGGCCAAAACAATTTTCAACACCAGAACCAAAACTACTCGATAACGCCTGTGGTGGACCAATTACTAGCCGCTCCTAGTATCTGCAACCACAGAGATTACAGGAGAGTGCACTTAGTATTATCATGAATAGAAAAGAAAGTTACTTAGGTAAGGATAATTGAAAACTCTTTCAAAAAATAGTACGTCACATTTTTCATGAAAATATAGAAACTGATGCATTTGCATGAACATGAAAACATCACAGATTATACAGAATCTTCTCAGTAATTCAAACAAAAATATGTCCTGGCTCAACCGCTACAAATTTAAAATGCATGACCATTTTCTCAAATCTAGACTCAAACCCCAACAATGTCCAAGTAGTCGTCAACCTTACGACCGGGAGTTCCAACGATACCGTAACCTCAATTCTCAATGCACGGATAGCAACGTGATGGAATGAGGGACATTCTCCACCAAGCACGAGTGGTATGCGCTGTCCGAGACTTAGCCCGCAATACCTTTAAGGCAAAAACCCCTGCTTGACGGGAAACCTCCCCTAAAGGGACAAATAAAAAAAAACCCATAGTTTGGTAACTTCCCTCATAACGGGATATAAAGGGCTGGAAACGCTTGTAACTTGGCACTTTGAAACAACCACACAAGATTAACCATACTTTCATAATAACATCATGCTAGCTCAAAATAGCATAGATAGCACACTTGAATTAAAGACATCATGGCATTTGTAAATAGCAGATTCCTGCAATCATCAAAACATGCGCTTCAAAGCATTTTCATGCATCATTTAAATAACTTAAGTTCAAGACAATGGCTAAGCACTCTCACCTTGTATAATATGTGTATGAACTGAGCCTCTCCCTTGCAAGCTAAGCAGGACCCCCATGTTCTACAACCTTCGAGCCTAACAATCCAAAACACGACTCGACCATTAATCACGGTATCCTCCCCCTTTAGGGTGAAACAAAAATGATTCTAACCGTAGAATATTTTCTTAATTTTTTTTTAGACTGCGGTTACTTTCTTTTTTAAGGTTTAAGGGGTACTACGTGCTTACCCAATCCTTCACTTGTTTAAGGATTTTGTTTAACCATTTGTTATTCTCTTCCAATCATTAAACTTTAAAGTACCGCAGCATCTTGGGGTACCTAGACTTGGAATTGGTTTATGATTTTTAAACACCATTTAGATAAAAATATTTTCTACAACTCTCATGTTTAACACCAAGACCAAATCCTAAAGCAAAAGGGTGAACATTTCATCCCAAGCAAAAACGGTTCAGCACTTTATCTAGATTTTACCCAAAATTATGCTTCTGTTTCTCTCGGTTTTGGGGTACCAAATTAAGTCCAAATGATCCCATTTTTAGTATGTTCTAGATCAACATGTTCCCTACAAGTTTCATGTTTAGAGCTAAGGGTAGTTGTTTGAAACAAGTTAGACTTTTTGGCCATTTTAAAAAGTATATTCTGTCAGCCGCCAAAACATAGCAGAGTCGATTTTGGACAGAGGGTTTGAAACAGTTTTGGAGTATCATCCCGAGGCTTTAAGGTTTGATTTATGGGCAGAAAGTATTTGAATATGTTATCTACAATTTTCATGTATACCACTTTTGGAATAGGTCATTCAAAATAGGGGTTTTGAGCTACACAAAAATATGTGACAAAAGTGTCCCTTGAAGGCTGAAACTCAACAGAGACTTTGAAAGGAGTTTTGACCTCTCAAAACTCAATATTTTGTGCCCATTATTGGTGGGTAGACAGATATGTTGGGAATGTATATACTGAAAAGTCATGCTTTCATGTATTTTATTCTGGATCCCTAGCATATTAATGAGAAACATTTGAGATGATTTTGCATTTATGGTTTCATATTTTTCTTTGTGATATATAAATGCATAGTCTGTATATTCTGTTCAGTATTTGACTCGGTGCGTGCTGCACGGAAGATCGGATCAAAGGTTCTGACAAATTATACATGTAGGCTCACAATCGCAATGGACCCAGACATTCCATTGGTACGATTGTAGTACATCGTTATAGTAGCT